>VRLP01008513.1:0-16432 GCA_009660295.1 Lophius piscatorius
TGAAGATTAGATAAACTCAACGTGAAGATTAGGTCAACTCAACGTGAAGATTGGATAAACTCAATATAAGATTAGATAAACTCAATATAAGATTAGATCAACTCAATATAAGATTAGATCAACTTAATATAAGTTAAGATAAACTCAATATGAAGATAAGATAAACTCAATATGAAGATAAGATAAACTCAATATAAGATTAGATAAACTCAATATGAATATTAGATAAACTCAATATGAAGATTAGATCAACTCAATATGAAGATTAGATAAACAGAAACCAAGAACCATCTGATTCTGGATTTTGTATTAAAGATTGTGGTTTAAATATTCAAACCAACCCGTCTCTGTAAACGCAAAAAACACAATTAACTAATTCTCTCCACTGACCAATAATTGGTCTTTTACCAAGTTTTTTTTTGTTTTTCTTTTTTGTTTTTGTACAGTCCATTATATTCTAAACATTGGTTAATGTCACATCCACAGGTCGTAGCATGTTCATATAACTCCTACTAGTGGAAATAGTTTTTTAATATTTGCCTGTAAAGTGTTTTGACTATTTTTTTTTTTTTTAAAAGTTCTTCTTTTTCTTCATTTTATTATTATTATTATTATTATTATTATTATTATTACTACTACTAATATCATTATTAGTAGTATTAATAATTCTTCTTCTTCGTCGTCTTCTTCAGGTTATTCTCTCTAGTGGTATCAACAGATTTACTGTCTCCATCTCCCCCTGTCCTCAGCATCTTCCTCCGTCACACCAACCAACTGCATGTCCTCTCTCACCACATCCACTAACCCCCTCCTAGGTCTTCCTCCTTCTTCTCCTGCCTGCAGCTCCATCTCCAGCATCCTTCTACCAGTAGATCCACTATCCCTCCTCTTCACGGGTCAGAACCATCTCAATCTGTCCTCTCTGACTTTGTCTCCAGGACGTCTAACCTGGACTGTCCCTCTGATGTCTCCTTTCTAATCCTGTCCTTCCTCCTCACTCCCAGAGAACATCTGAACATGTTCAGCTCGGCCTCCTGTCTTCTGGTCAGAACCGCCGTCTCTGAACCATCCAGCAGAACTGCTCTCACCTCCATCTTGGAAACTTTACCCTTCACTCCTGCTGCTCCTCTTCTGTCACAGATAACTCCTGACACCCTTCACCCCCCACTCCACTCAGCCTGCACCATTCACAGAATGGTTTATCCTATGGTTCCTTATCCATTCATGAAAATACAGATGAAAAGTTCATTGAAGTTTTTTTCACTTCCTCTGGAGACGTGAAATATTACCGACAAGCCCCGTGGAGCCACCTTATGATTCATTGTTTAGGAGATCGCTTCAGGGCTGCTTTTCTGTTTCCAGTGGTGAATAACTGACTTTTAATTTTTGGCTGAACTGTCCCCTCAGAGTTCCTGAATTGTTTAGGGTCTGTGTGGAAAAAGGGTTTGATGATGTCATCGATTGTGTCAAACTTTTGAACTACGCACGATGATATTCTTCTTTGTAAAAATGCAAATGTTGTCACTACAATATAAAAGAAAAATACAATAAAAATATATGTATACATATATATATATTACCTTTTGTCAAAACAATGTAGAAAAGTGAGAACTGAAAATCTGTTAAACATCAAAAAAAGCCTGAAAATCTGAGAAAAATCTATTTAAATAAGCAACAAAAACAAAAATAGTGTGATTAATAAACACTAAGACGTCACAGAAGCGTTGGTATTGAAGGCTATAACACTCTGATGGTTCTGTAGATGTAATACTAGCTTCTCTGGGACTGCAGGTGGACTCTAGACGCCGGAATAAAGACATTCTGGAAATATAGTGCATATCGTGGGTTGAGCTAAAAGAAGGATGCAATGAAAATTGGACTATTTAAGATTGAGAAAAAGCCCCAAAACCAACTTTTGTTTGTGAAGAAGTGGGAGCTATAGAAGGTATGAAGATCTGTGAGAGTCTCCTGGAGGTGGATCAGCGCTGGACTGACAGGAGGCAACAGATAAGGACACAACAGTCTGACTCTGTTTTTAGCTGAGTAAAGAGTTTGTTGCTGAGAGGCAATTGAAATGTCAAGGTCTGTGGAGTGTAAACATCAAGCTGTGGTTCGAGGCTCTCTCAGAGCAGACTGGGAGTGAGTGGAGTGATGGCGGAGCTCCAGGCACCGATCTCCTACCCTTAAGGTCAAACTGACACTCTGTGGACGGGCCCTGTACTTTCCCACTCCAGCCGGAGCAGAGAGAGAGGAAACGCTGAGCTGCAGATTACAGCAAAAACAACAATTGTGGCTATTATTAGTGTGATAATAAAAAAGAAATGTGTGCATCAAGTCTTCAGGGCAGCGCTCCAGGAAATGATCCTGCTGGAGAAACATCTCAACCATCGTTATGGAGACCAGGCTAGCTGTTTAGCTGCTGAACAACTAGAGAGATTAGCCATGAAGTCTCTTATCTCCAGAGAAGACTCCTCCTCCCGTCGCATCCTGATGTTTACATTCGTGGTTTTAGGGGAAAATCTCAGCAGCTATTAGCTCATCAGGTCAGAAAAACATACTTAAGTTTATGACCTGGAAATCCCCGTCTGCCTCCCTTCGTTGTGTTTACTGGCAGTTATCTCCTGTTAGCATGCTAACATGCTAAACTGTGTTGGCTAGAAGGCGCCGTGGGAACATCCTCATGGTAACTGGAAGTAGCTTTTGCTGTATTATTTGCTAGAATAAGCTCAGCTCCGCTGGTTTCTATGATCTGCTGCACGTCAGCTCATAAGAAACTCAGTTTCTTTTCTTCTACCGATAAAAAAAAAAGTCGGTCTGGGTTCTTGAAAGTGAAGAAATGGGTAGCTCTCAGTTCTGGTTCCGATCTGTTTGTGGCCTTGTCGCTATCAGCGGTTAACCTTCATGGATGTCGTTCGCTGTGGTTTCGCTCATTTTCTACCGACTCTAATGACCTCCACCACTAAGGAGGTGGAGGTCATACTTCTACTGGTGTTTGTTTGTTTGTTTGTTTGTTTGTTTGTTTGTAGGATTTCTCTAAAATAAGAGATTATGCGGATGAATAGAGGGTTGGATTGATGAGTTGATGGGTAGATGATGGATGGATGACAGCATGGGTGGATGGATGGATGGATGGAGCAATAAACAGGTTAGATGGATGATGGATGAAACGATGAAAAGATGGATGGATGGATGATGGATGGATGAATGGATAGATGAATAAATGGATGGGTGGGTGATGGATAGATAGAACAATGAAAAGATGGATGGATGAATGGATGGATGGGCGGATGATGGATGGATGGATAGATGGATGGATGAATGGATAGATGGATGGATGGATGGATGATGGATGGATGGATAGATGGATGGATGAATGGATAGATGGATGGATGGATGGATGATAGATTGATATTTATTGCCGTTTGTTTCCTCCAGGATCTACAAACCCTCTTCTTCTCGTCCAGCGGGGGTTTTTTTAATCTCTGGAGTCACTCATGGTTACTTTTGTAGGAAAACAGCGTAGAGTTCTGGCAGCTCCAGGATTTTCCACACTAAAGCTGATGCAGTCAGTGAGTCAGAGCGCCGATGTCCTCCCACTCAGGTCCACAGAACACATCCTGGTCAGTGGACTAAGAGCAGATAACACCTTGATGAAGCTTTAATGTCAATATTTAGAGTTTTCCTCCAACAGTGGAGGGAAACCGGAGCGGTGGGGCTAACGTCTGTGATTCACCACGAAACAATACTGTGTGATAACTCCTCAGTCCAACGTCCAGTTTGGCAGAGATTCCACGTGTCTGATTAAAGTCCTGACCTGAAGGCACCTTCATGGAGACATCCAGCAGCAGTTATAGTGCCACCTGGTGGCAGCAGGTCGACCACCACTACGATGATCACTTTGATCTCAAATAGTCAGAGAAGCCAGAACATGTTAGACAGACAGACAGACAGACAGACAGACAGACAGACAGACAGACAGACAGATAGATAGATAGATAGATATTCTAAAGATGACTAAAAATTAAGACATACTATATAATAGGACATCTTATAGACATGTATCGATTAACATTATATATATATTATATATAAGTGTATATATATAAATATACATACATATATATGTATATATACATGTACTTATATATGTATATGTAAATAAATAGTGATATTCATCACTATTTTCATGAAGTTACAAACATCTCCATTCACTGGAAGAACTTTGACTATGTGACATCATCATCATCGTCATGCCATCATCGTTCAGCTAGAGGCTGAGGAGGTTGATGTAGGTTCTCTGAAGCCCTCAGTGAGCACAAACACACACCTTCATGGAGAGATGAACGTGTGTCTCCTGACAGAATACAACATTCTGAAGAATGTGACGTGGCAACAAGTGGATTATAATGGAACGTTCGCTTTGAGGGGAATAAGCCTTTAATAAGCGCAACATTCTACCCATTCTGAGTCTGTGGTTTCCCACCCAACACTTCACCACTGTACCACGGTGTCTGAGGAGGTGGAGGAGGTGGTGGAGTTCACCCAGACATCAGTCCAACATCCCACACCAGGCAGCGAGACCGTAGAGAGAGAGGGGGAGGACAACGAGGGACAGAGGGAGAAGGAGAGTGGGAGAGAGGGAAGGGGACAGAGAGAGGGAGGATAGGGATGGAGGGAGAGACAATGAGAGATAGAGAGAGACAGATGGAGGGGAGAGACAGAGGGGGGAGAGATGGAGAGAGAGAGAGTGACATATAGAGAGGGGGAGAAGGAGAGAGCGATGTAGGGACAGATGGAGAAGGGGAGGGAAGAGAGAGGGAGAGAGAGATGGAGAGAAAGGGTCACAGAACTGGAGAGAGATAGAGAGAGGGACAGAGACAGAGTGAGGGGCAGAGAGTGAGAGGGAGAGAGATAGAGAGAGGGGGAGGGAGAGAGAGAAAGAAAGGAAGAAAGAGAAGGGGAGAGAAAGGAAGAAAGAGAGGGAGAGAGAAAAAGGGAGAGAGGGAGAGGGAGGGGCAGAGAGATAGAGAGAGGGGGAGGGAGAGAGAGAAAGAAAGAAAGGAAGAGAGAGAGGGTGAGAGAAAGAAAGAAAGGAAGAGAGAGAGAGAGAAGGGGAGAGGGAGAGAGGGAGAGGCAGCCGAGGCGACTGGTTCTGTACGACTAGAAAACTCACACCTAGCAGAATCATCCAGAATCAGGGTTTAGCAAATATTCTTCTTCACTCTGCATCCAAATCATCTTCATTTTGTTTCCTGTTGAATGAAAACCAGCAGATGAATTCATGCAAAAAGAATTATTAGTTTTCAAATATGCTGAAGGAACTCCTACATTGCCTGTGAAGTGGGTAGGAAAAATAAAAAAGGTTCTGTTGGTCTTTAGATTGAGTAAGTTTTTTCAGAATAATGACTTCTTCTTCTTTGGGCTGTTCCCTTTAAGGGCCTCCACAGCGGATCATCTGTTTCCATCTCGCCCTGTCCTCTGAATGTTCCACTGTCACACCAACCAACTGCATGTCCTCTCTCTCCACATCCAGAAACCTCCTCTTTGCTCCTCCCCTTCTTCTCCTGCCTGCAGCTCCATCTCCAGCATCCTTCTACCAGTAGATCTACTATCCCTCCTCTTCACGGGTCAGAACCATCTCAATCTGTCCTCTCTGACTATCCAATCCTGTCCTTCCTCCTTACTCCCAGAGAACATCCAACCATCTTCAGCTCTGCCTCCTGTCTTCTGGTCAGAACCTCCATCTCTAAACCATCCAGCAGAACTGCACATCTTCACTCCTGCTGCTCCTCTTCTGTCACAGATAACTCCTCACACTCTTCTCCACCCACTCCACCCTGCCTGCACTCGCTTCCTCACCTCTTCTCCATACTCCCTGTTGCTCTGAACAGTCGACCCCAAGTCTTTAAACTCCTGCAACTTCTCCACCTCTACTCCTTCATCCTCACTCTTCCTCCTGCCTCCCTTTCATTCATGCACATGTATTATGTCTTCCTGCGACTAACCTTCATTCCTCCTCTCTTAAGCGCATATCTCCACCTCTCCAGGTTCTCCTCCATCTCCACCATCTTCTCCCTGCTCTTACTACAGATCACAATGTACTCCACCAACATCATAGTCCATGGAGACTCCTTCTCGACCTCCCCTGTCAGCCTGTCCACCACCATAGCGAACGAGAAGGGGCTCATAGCCCATCCTTGATGCAGTCCCACCTCCACTTTGAACCCATCCGTCACTCCTGCTGCTCTCATACATATCCTGTACCACTCTAACATACTTCCTGTCACTCCAGACTTCCTCATACAATCCCACAATTCCTCCCCCGCCACTCTGTCCTACACTTCCTCTAAATCCACAAAGAGACAATGGAGTCCCTTGTGACCTTCTCTGTACTTCCCCATCAGCACCCTCAGAGCAAACATCACGTCTGTCGTGCTTCTACACAGAAAGGAATCTCTCATGAACGCAAACAGAAAACAATAAAAGCCTGAGATAAATGAATTCCTCACTGTCAGAATATTTTTAGCCAGGAGGCTTGATGAAGCCAGAGGCTTCCAGGGGAGGAACCGGAGGAGGAAGGCTTGATCTGGTCTGATGGTATGTGTATTTAATGTCGTGTCACGTCATGTTCTACCAGCTACCTGTAGAAGCACGCTCACGTGGGACTGAGCTCCTCGTTGAAGCAAATTATTCCGCTTCTCTGCAGAACACATAATGTTCCGCAGAGCCAGCATGAAGGTCTGGACCTTCTCTCCTGAGGAACATCCGGTCTAACATGTGCGGGATCAGGTCTGATCCGAGCAGCAGCACCTGGAGACGGGGCAGGAAGTGGGATCACACATGTTCCTCTCCGAGTCATAAATTTCCTTCTAGTGGATCCAGAGCCTCTGCCAGAACTCATGAGGTCGGTGCCAAGCCTCAGCTTGTCTGCACTGGTTCTAAACCATCAGAACACGAAGACAGCTGAAGGTAGAGCTGAATCCACGCATCAAAGGAATGTATGTATGGTGGGTAGAAGTGCTCAGAAAGTTCGGTTCGACGCCGTTTATTGCAATCTTTAAGTTTCCAGGTTTTTTTCGGATCTTTGCCACATCAACCGTCTCTTTTCTCCTGCATCAGAGGGAGAAGAGGAATATTTCATAGGTTTAGATTTTAATACGTCTCCTATTTATGACCCGTAACTGCTGTAAAAAAACAAAGTCAGCTCAACGTTCACTGCTAGGATCATCTTCCTATCGCAGTTTTTCTGCCGGAGGCACATTTTCATCAGAGGGACATTCAGAGGTGTGAAACATTTATGCTTAAAGCTTTGTCTCTTCTTTATAAAAGAAAAAGTAAACTAAGCTAAAAATGAAAATAATAAATGACCAAAAGTGTCACAGTGATGAGTTAAATTCAGTCTGCCATAACATTATAACCACTGACAGCTGGAGTGAATGTTATTGATTACCTGGTTACCAGTCAGTGGGCGGGATATATTACCTGGTTACCATGGTTACCTGTCAGTGGATGGGTTATATTACCTGGTTACCTGTCAGTGGATGGGTTATATTACCATGTTCCCATGGTTACCTGTCAGTGGATGGGTTATATTACCTGGTTACCTGTCAGTGGATGGGTTATATTACCTTGTTCCCATAGTTACCTGTCAGTGGATGGGTTAAATTACCTTGTTCCCATGGTTACCTGTCAGTGGATGGGTTATATTACCTGGTTACCTGTCAGATGATGGGATATATCACCTGGTAATCATGGTTGCCTGTCAGTTACACCTGCCTTCGTGAATTTCTTTAAAACAACATTGCCTCTTACTTCCCTGTGAGTTTGGATGTTTTGACGTCATGTTGATTTAGGGGTACACGGCGACAACGACCAGCATAGAAGTTACTGAGTTTGAACCACAAAGAACCAGTTTCTTTGAGATGACACCTGATGGACCCATCCCAACAGACATCAGGTGAGAGGAAGGGTTCAACCCGGACTCTTCAGTTCAGCACAGAACCGACACTTAGATACAAGACAACACCAAAAACATCTATGGACAATTTAGAGTCTTCATAGACTGACTTTAACAGTCGAGTCCAAAGTGTCATCAGAACTCCAAAGCTCCACCGCTGCTGACCCAGACGTCAGTCTATGCCTGGCGTCAGCAGCAGGTCAGAGCAGCTGGAGGTCTTAATAAACTACCATCAGATAAAGTCTGCAGACGTCATTAAAAGCTGAATTTTATGTTAATTTGAAAAAAAAAAATTTCTTCAATCTGTTGTATCTAAATATTTAAGCTGTTCTTCCTTTATTTGGTTTAAGCAAACAGTAATGTCTATTTCATCTATAACCCTGATGCATGATGGGAACGCCTATGTCACGGTGAAAGATCACCCTTGGGCGACATCTAGTGGTGAACTGGAGTACCAACACCCGCTACAGATCAGCCGGCAGCTGCATCGACTCACAAGTGCCTGAGACAAAAGAGTTATTTTATTAAAGCATAAAATAACATAAATGAAATAAATATGACTTTTTCTCATTTACAGTTAGTAAGACATAAAAGTTTGGAAGTTGTTTTTTAATTTTCCTGTTCTGAACTTCTGCGGTCGTATCTTTAGATAAAAAACAATAAATTCAGGCCATATGTGCACACATATACACAGACAAACACACAAACCTACTATCATACATAGTAATCATCATATTACTCATGCATAGTAATAAATTACTATGCATGAGTAATCCGTTACTCTGTGTGAGTAATCTGTTACTATGCATGAGAAATCTCGGTACTCTGTGTGAGTAATCCGTTACTTTGCGTGAGTAATCCGTTACTTTGCGTGAGTAATCCGTTACTTTGCGTGAGTAATCTGTTACTCTGTGTGAGTAATATTTCTCTCCTCAGCCGATGAATTTAGATGAAAGGCTTTGACATCATTATATTACAGAAACATGAAACAATCAGTGAATTTGTTCAGAAACTCTTTGATATCTTCTGCATCACGTATGATAGAAATACCACAAAGTTCATGTTCTTCTACACAGTTTCTTTTGAACGGACCCATTTGGACCAGCTGGAGAGACAATGGGGCCAAAATGGGATAAAAAAAATAAAAAATGGGACAGCCAATGGATTTTGGCTGCAAAATACCACATATGTCCACTAGAGGGAGATGCACGCACAGACTACAACCTGTGGCTGAGACCAAAACCTGGGTGTCACTGAAATCTTGCACTGGTAAAAACCAGGGAGAATTGTGGGCCTTCAAGTGAGAAGAACAGGGTTAAAATGGAATGCTAGGAATCGTGTTTTTATCTCCTCCACTGGAAGAATGCATGCAACACTATAAAAAAAGGAGGAGGCGTCACATTGGCGCGTATGGAGCATCGTCACGGCACTACCAAAACTTTGGCGTCAAGCAAGACATTAAAAAGAAAAACAATGAAATACTTTTTTTATTTACCACTAAATATTTGAGCAACAGTGCATTAAAAGACATTTAAAGTATCCATATCTGAAAGAGAAATCCTTAAAAGGTTCTTATGTACAGATTATGTTCAGACCTCAGTGGTGAGAGAGCGGACCCTCATCCGGACCGTTTGTGGTCTGCACAGACAGGATGAACCCCGGAAATAAAATTATATATATATATATATATATTCATATTCATATTCATATTCATATTCAGCTGCTAGCTTCCACATTGTGTAAATAACAATATGCTACATAGTAATGAGGAAAGAATAGCAGAGATCGCTGACAGTTACAAACAGAAAAATAAAAAAAATCCCCAAAAAAGGCACCATCCACTCAAACTGAACTGTGGATTATTTCATTCCTGTGGAACATCAGCGTGACGAAGAGACGTCAGGGGTGATCCCAGACGCCGGCGCCGCCTCCGCCCGACTGTACACGGCATGGAAACATTCAGTAATGACGCGTGATTCATGACGGGAGGAGACGACAGCGACAATAATTACGCTCCGGTGACGCCCGCCGGTCCGGCAGACGGCTCCTTCTACAGCTACTAGAGTTAAGGCAGAGGAAGTTCTTAAAACAGGGAGGGTATTTAATCATCGTAGATGTATGGAAATAATAAGTACGATTGTTTACTATATATATATATATATATACATATACATATGCATTTCTATACAATTGTTAATTTGCAGTACATTTCAAAAGGACAGAGCGCTGTGAGCTCATGAGCTGGTCAGCCATCAGGATGTAGGAAAAGGTGGCGCCCTGATGTGACCTCAGTGACCTCTCTTCTGGGATTTTGTTCTATTTTTTTTAAATTTGCATAGGAGTTGATTGACAGGAATCTGGAGCCTTGTGCTCAATAATACTAGAGACAGAGAGAGAGAGACAGAGAGAGACAACATGTCCTCCCTGCTGCTCAGTTTGACTTCAGACAGACTAAAGAGAGGAGAAACGGTCACATGACCCATCACACCGTCTCCCTCCAGAACACCAGATGGACCGGAACACTGAGGAGATCACCTCCATCATGCTTTACATTCTGAGCGGATAATATGTGGTACGAGCATTGTAGCCTCTTTAAGCACATTATTTTGGTTTTCAGACCCGCTGACTCCGCCCCTAATGACATCATTAACCGCCGCAGGCAGCAGAGAAACGATCTGCAGCACCGGTATCTTAATATCTGGCCCGTATGACGTCAGGAGCTGGAAACCAAAACTAAGCCAGAACACCTGAGGCGTGTTAAATGCGGAGAGCTGATGTCTAGACGGAACCGCTGGCTTTTTATTACGCAAGTAAGAAAACAGAAAAACACGTTTCTCTATCAACATTTAAACATTGAGAGAACTTTTGAACTTTAAAAAAACAAAAAAACTCCCCTATCCCATTTAGTCCCTTAAAATACATTTTTATATGATTTTAGTCAGAGGAAAACGTAGATATATATTTTAGTTTTAGTCGTTTCTTAGACACCACTAAGCTGGACGCTGATGGACAGGAAGCAGCATGGAAAAAAGCGAACCCCTAAAATTTGGATGCTGCGTGGACGGATCCTGGAATTCTCTTCCACTTTCTTCCACAGGTCATAAAGACGATGATGAAACACGATTGTTGTCATAGTGAGCGATGAGACGAGGCTTCCATTAACGAGCAGTTCAAGCATCATTGTTTTCCTGTCATCTCATGCTTTTATTCTGAAAGAGAAGGAGAAGTCCTGCTGATGCTCTCTGCAGCAAGGAGGCGGTTCTGTTGGTGACTTTTGAGAAAAAACATTGGGTTCGGAACATGTGGGACGTTTGAGAAATGACAGAAGCGCGTTGCTGTCATGCCAGAAAATTGATAAAATATCAGTATCACGTTATTACGAGATAGCGTGAAAAATATCATGTAAAAACGTAAAAACGTATCACGTGAAAATTATAACTTAAAAGCGTGAAAAACTTTACGTTATAGCGGGAAAATTATCATTTAAAATATATCACGTTATAATAAGAACATTTTCATGTTATAAAGTGGAAATTATAACGTTATTGCAGGAAATTATCATTTAAAAATGATTCACGTTATAATAAGAAAATGATCACGTTATAACGTGATACTGAATTCTTTATTATTTTCTTGCATGAAAGCAAAGCGATTCCGTAAGAAATAAATAAAATCCTGCTCACTCATGACGTCATTCTTTATTCTCTTAGTTTCCTTCTCCAATTCAATCACTTTTTTTTGTTGTTGCTAGTTTCAATATCAGATTTTGCTCGTATTATTTTTAGATGCACTGAAAAATATTTTTGCAATTCCACCTAAGTGTTTGTGTTGTCTGCCGTCACGCTAACGTTACTTAAATCTCCATTTTGTGTACATTTGTTTTATTTAAACAAAATAAAAAATATATATATATTATTTAGAATATTTTTATATATTTTTGGAAATCGTGGCGCTTCTGCATTTTTCCGCTTCGTCTTCGTAAATAAAAATATCTGCAGCATTTAAGTCTTTCCTATGGGGTTTCTGCAGGATTATGACTTTTTAAGAACATTAGAAATGTATGCAAGAGCTTTGGAGGTCGTTGTTTCTTTTTAAAGTGAGCCTTTCAAACTTTCCCAGTTTATAAAATAGTCAGTCAGCTTCCCCCCCCCCAAAAAAAAAAATACATGCATGCATCTTTAAATATATGTAACATGTACAAGATCCAGCCTGTAAATATTCTGGACTGATCAATTTTTGTAGTTTTAAAACGATGTGATGTCACTCTGGGAAGAAACTCCTGTGATTTTCCAAATCTGCATGTTTGGGTTCGACACAAATCCTGCAAAGTTCTTCAATTCTTGAAAAGAGTGGAAGTGAAAGTTAACACTTTTGCAGAACTTAACATTTGTGTGGAAGTGGCAGTGGACCCGTAATAATGACTGTGACCCAGCAGCAGGACACGCGGAGGGAGTTTGCAGAAAAAATCATTGGATGAAAGCCTCAAAGAGAAACGTCTAAGCGGTGGGATACAGAGATGGTAAATACAGACACAAATTTACACCAAATCACTCCAGCTGAAAATCATTGTCAACTCCTGCAATAACAGACAGTTTGTACGACGAATTCATTGCAGTTTTTCCAAAGTACAGAGGGCCAGTTCTCTTTTCGACCACCAGGTGTCAGTGTTTGCAGATCCTGGTGCAGGCCTCATATCTATCTAACTCAGTCCACACCTGCAGGGAACACCTGCAGTCCCACTTACAGGTGAGTCATTGGTACATTCTTGAATACCACCTGCAGCATGAGGGCGGGTCATGTGACTGAGGAGGACCAATGAGGACGGAGCAGAACCGGTTCCAATGTGACGTTATAAGTGCGGTGGTGGATGAACCGTGAAGGTTCTAATTAATAATACTACAATGTAGAAATACGCTTAATAAGAACATTAAATATCCTCTCCATAAATTGACTTTATGTTGGCTTTTATTATCTTTAAGTTGCTTTTTTGTGCGTATTGTTGCTTTTCAAACGACATTCTGTACATTCTGTCAGACGCGGAGCAAAACGCAGCATTTCATAAATAATTCTAGCTTCAACTGAAGCATCAAATCCTAAAAAACAAAAGTTTTTATTTAAATCCATTAATTTAACATCTTAGATACTCTCTATTTTAGAACTTTTGACTATTATTAGACTGTTTAAGTTATATAACTCTCTTTAGTAAGTCCTCACATGTTTTAATATGCAAATAAATCCTAGAACTTTCTCTATAGCCATGGTTAATGTCTCCTCCTGTGGTGTCCACCAGGGCTCCATCCATGGCCCCTTAGTCTTTAACACATACATGCTGCAACAGGGTCATATTATTATTATTAACAGGTCCAGTCACATTTTCAATCAGAAATAGAGACTCAAAATGACAAAACATCTGTGCGGGACATTAAAGGGTTAAAACCAATACTTTCTCGGTTTGTATTATCTGACTGTACTTTGATAAACGAGAGTGTGAGGTGAACAGTTGCATCATCGAAAGTTCAAAGTAAGACTAACTTTTACAAAATACTTTCTAGAATACTAGGATAACTATTAATATAATAGTTGGACAAAATAACTTTGCAGGAATATTCTGAGTCATTTAATGTTTTGTTATTAAATAAATAATAAAGAGATGAGTTTCCCTTTGAAATGTAATGGCGCACTCAGAGTGTTTGATGTTATAATCTTTACTGATGGAGTTATGTTTATTTTGTTGCTTTTTCAACTCCTTTAAATCCTAGCAGACACCCGAACGTCTCACAGTTCAAAACAAGAGTCCTTCTTTAAGCTTTAACTGAGTGCTAGAAACGTTCAAAAACTACCATAAAACCGGTATTTCCACATTTCTTTTTCCTCTCTGAAAGCTGAGAGTGACTGATGGAACAAGTTGAGCAGCGATGAATGCGTGAAATAACACTGGATTCTTAGAAAAGACTTGCAACAAAACTGATTTGCAGTAATGTTTTGACGGATTTGATGTTTTGGATCCAATAAAACCTTCATTCTTAAAGTATCTTGGAATTGCCGTGGTGATGTAAGAGGTGTGTTTCCCTCTGACATGAGCCAAATAAAGTAGTTCTGATTCTGTTTTACAATTATTCTAGATTTATATCTGCAGTTCACTTTTCAGCCACATGAGGAAGCGCTTCCATCTCCACCACACATGCAGTTCAGCAAAACCACAGCGCCACATTGGGACCATCAGAAGGTGCCTTGCTTGTATGGCCTGACTGAATGATGACATAATTGGACTAGTATGAAAGGCCGTTATTCTTAAATGAAGTAGTTAAAGTGTGTTTGGTGTCTCTGACGAGTGCCTGTTTGCTTTGTGATAAATGTACATCATTTGTGGTTTTCAAGTGGTTAAATGTGAAGACTGTTTCGCCGATGAGGGCCCGATTACTCTATTAAAATTAACTTTATTTCTCAATGTTTGTCTTAATCTTTCAAGGAGCAGCTGTTTACTCCGACTCGATGCAAGGTAGCCGATTTAAGGTGTTTTATGTTTTATGTATGTAAAAGGACATTACAACAATGGAGATAACACAACCCGCCTAATTGCACTTATTTGGTCGTAGCTGATACGTATTTAACTTCTGTACAGTTAGATATAGATATATTTTTTAATAACGTAATGCGTAGCATAGCTGAGTCGCCTATTCAGGATAACACGACGATGCAGACGGCGGTAGAAATGGTCAGAAATGCTCTTTTATTCTTGCAATTTTCCAAATGAGGTCTATATTGATTTGGGTTGCAATGGTTTGCCATTTTAAAAAAGTGGCTGCCCAGAAAGTTTCAAGCCTGAGAGTCAAAAACCTTCTCTCGATATATGAATCGTCTGGCCTGTAAGAACCCGGGATTCTGGCGCCGTGACCCATCATTGACTTAATAATCAGACAAACAGGTGTAGGATTTTTACACACACAGAATCCTCTGACGCACCTCTACACCAGAACTGACGCGGGTTCTTGTTGCTCCGCCCTCCTCGGTGTGTATAAAAGACCGCACTTATTGTGTCTGAATGTCGCGACCACGTGTCTGTCTGCTCGGACGCTCGCAGTGGAAGAGTCCAAAAAGAATCAGAACTCACCCCTGGTTTGTTCTAGCTCTTTGCAGGTGGGTTCAGCGGTCAGTGCAGTTCTAGTAGGGTAAACAACATGCATAAAAAAAACAACACTCACACACACACAGACACACACACACACGTTAAAATCGTAAAAAAACAATGTGACATCAGGCAGTAGAAGTCTGGAGAAGCACATGTGGGGGGGCGTCCTGTTAGCTGCCCTGTACGTCTACACGCACGTCGGTGTTCAGAACCCTTGGAGGATCCCGGTTGAGGTGTGTGTCAGAGAAGAGCGTCCACCAACAGCTCCTCTGCCGGCCGCAAACCTCCTGAGGGGATCGACCCACTGAAGGTAGAATCGGTAAAGACTCTTCCTCTCCAAATGGAATCAGACAAAGAGACGTCTGAAGGTAGAAACTCGGGAACAAGAAGATTAAATTGCGCATTTTTAAGAATATTTCCCTGCTAGTGCTTCAGCTGGAGAGCTGACGTTCTTCTGTGTAGAAACATGTGACTGGGTGTTCTTTTCAGAACCAGGTTTGGGTTCTCCCACTGGAGGTGACGGTAAAGGGCGTCTCCTCCGGCGCCTCCAACAATTTTTACAATGATATCGGCGATCGGGTCGACTCCAGCAGAGAGACGAAACTCCGATAGAGAAAGGTGATGTAGGATTGTATACACGTCTGGACACGGCGGGGACGGTTCTGTCTGTATGTGCCGTGGTTCTGATCCATCTAACGTACATCGAGAGGCAGATCTTCTCTTCTGAGTATGGTTCCCATGTTCTGAAGCCGTGGGGGGGAAGGGGGGGGCAGGAAAGAGGTCAAGGGTGAGGGTTGTTTAGACGGAGCGGGCTCTTCTCCTGGTTCAGGACCGAGTCAGTAGCGGTGCGTCTGGTGGGAGTACTGGGAGCTCTGCTGCGACGACGATGAGTATCCCATGGTGCTCTGGGGCTGAGTGGAAGCTTGGACGTTGCTTTGGTAACCAAGGCGGGTTCCGGAGTGCTGATGGACGGAGAGACAGATGAGAGAGAGAAAACAGAGCAGCGTCTGAGAGATCAGGCATCATGATAATAATAATAACAAGAAAAATATATAATATCTAATAATCTATAATAATAAGTTATGCGATCACTTTATGAATAATTATCATATAAAAATCAGATGAATAATATGTGACTGGATAAACTCTGATATCTGACAACAGAGGAGTAGGGAGCTCCTTCATGCTGGTCCCCCCCAGGTCCCATGGGGGACCTGGGGGGGACCAGCATGAAGGAGTTCAGTTCAAAACAGTGCTGCAAGGATCCTGATGAGAGTTCGTAAACACGAACACATCACCCCTGTTCTTCATTCCCTTCATTGGCTTCCCATCTCCACCAGGATTGA
>VRLP01008514.1:0-12500 GCA_009660295.1 Lophius piscatorius
ATTGCAGTAACTGTTTCTATTGAAGTCGGGTTGATATTGCAGTAACTGTTTCTATTGAAGTCGGGTTGATATTGCAGTAACTGTTTCTATTGAAGTCGGGTTGATATTGCTGTGTTGTCCCATGATTTTGACGTTTGCCCCGACTCTCAGGAGTGAGACTCTCTTTCCGTTTCCTGTTGTTGGTTGTGTTTGAGGCGTAAACAGTCGTTTCGTCCTGGTCCCCGCGGTCGGACCTTCCCGTCGTCAGAATCTCAGTTTATCTCTCAGCTTTTATCCGTCTTACTGTGTTTACAGCCATTATGATGTCGGACTGGACCGACTGGTTTCTGCCTTGCTGTTCTGCTCCGAGTCAAACAAACTACAAACACATGTTTATAGTTAGCGGTGTGTCGAACTTTTGCCCCACAGCAACGAGGTCATGAGTTCAAATCCACGTCTGACCTCGCGGCCTAACTCTGAGGGGGTTCTCTCCCCTTTGACCCCTGAACCGGATGCACTGCAGCATCAGGAGGTCATGTGATCAGAAGGGTCAAGCTCACAGACTGGAGTTGTCCCTCCTCACTCTGAACGTGAGGAAGACTAGAAACCTGTCCTTCCTCTGCTCGCTGCTTTCTGCCCTGCAGCAGGTGGGTCACAAGTCCCCTCGTCTGAACACCGGTTCTACCGGACCCTCTGACAACTGTTTAATTTATTCACAGTCGTCGGATCAGAACTTAGATGTATAAATATTTTCTACATTCGGTCGATCCTACGATGGTCCTGATCTCATCTTCAGCTTCATCAACTTTGTGATCGCGGAGAAACTTAAACTTCGGACCAGGACAGTCGTTGGCTTTTTTCTGCTTTGTGCCGTGGGTCAAAGGTCACAAGAATCTGAAAACCCAAACCAACTTCCCCACAGTACACTGATAAGCCATTACTTTATAACCACTGAAAGGTGATGTCAGAATGACACTGACTATCTGGTTACCATGGTTACCTGTCAGTGGGTGGGATATATTACCTGGTTACCTGTCAGTGGGTGGGATATATTACCTGGTTACCTGTCAGTGGGTGGGATATATTACCTGGTTACCTGTCAGTGGGTTGGATATATTACCTGGTTACCTGTCAGTGGGTGGGATATATTACCTGGTTACCTGTCAGTGGGTGGGATATATTACCTGGTTACCTGTCAGTGGGTGGGATATATTAGACAACAATGTGGTCATGTGGTCTGACTCCACACATTGAGGCTGTTTTCACAGTTTGTCAGGGCTTTGGTGTTTATTTGCTGTCATTAAAACATTTATGACCAGACTTATTGTTTCCGGTCGTTGACTGTGAGGACATATTAATGTAGAGGACAAGTTCACGTGAAGGAGGATATGATACATAATAATAATAATAATAATATTATGGCATTGGAGCCTATCCTGGATGCTGCTATGAGGTCACAGCACCCCTGTTTATGAGAATCCCTCCGAGGCGTTGACCTTTGACCTCTGCGTCGCTAGAGCTTTCACCGCAGACTTGTATTTCAGAGTTCTTCTGTGAGGTTGAGGAGCACTCACACTCACTGGAGGTCCCTGAAACAGAGATGTTTGTGGAGTCACCATCTATTCTGGAGACTCCAGGGTTTTTCTGACGGTTTCCCTCCAGGACGACACCGACGCTCGCCGGAACCACGTTTACTCTAACCCTCAAATTCATCCGTCTGCAGGCGATGCAGCAGACACTCTAACGAACCCAGCTCTACGTCTGCAGAGGTGTCTGTGTTCTGTTTATACCACCCTAAAGGCCCGATCTAGAAGGTCAAAAGGCTAAAAGGCTAAAAGGCTAAAAAGAATTTGAACGCTTCATCTGTCACCGCGGGATCGTTTGAGTTTACTTCCGTCACGGACGCCAAGCTGACGGCATTTATTCCGGCCGTTTCCCTCCATCCAGCGTGACGGAGGGGAAGAAGACGCTGCTGTGAGTCTGTAGTGGAAGTGGCCGCGTCCTCCTCAGCAGATAAACTCCCGTCCTGAGGAGGGCTCAGTCCGAAGACACAGACAGAAAACGGCGCTCTCTGAAAACTGTGTCCATTATTGCTGCCTTTGTTCCTTTGATTCCGTCGATGTTCCTTTAGGGCTGGAGCTGAACAGAGACGATGAAGTGGAAGGCGCAGGAGTCTAGCGGCTACAGGGTATCTGAGGGATCCTCAGAGAGTTTGTTGGAGTTGTCGGCAGATTTAGAGGCTGGCAGTAACTCAGACATTAATGGAGGAATCTGGTCGGTTCGGAGGCGGGTCTTGGTCCTTGGCGGAGGTTTGCGGTCTTTGAGTTCTAATCTTAGTTGTATTTAAGCTTTTTCTGGGATTTTGTCCTGATTTCATCTCTTGTGTGTGTATGACATGAATACGGTTTATTAAGACCGGATCATTTAAACCGGCAGCGTGTTCTGATGACGGGACTGGAACCAACTGGAATGAAACATGTCCAGTCAGAACTGGACTTCATGTCGGCGCTGTAAAACTGAGGTTGAACAGACGTGCTGACTTTATTCCCCCTCACTTCTGTTAGTCGTTGTCCTTTAATGTCAGATTATTCGAGATGATAATCGCCGGTTCGGTTCTGGAGCAGCACTCGGAGGGGATATCCTGCATTAGAAGTAAACCACAGCTAACTTCTGTCGTATATAGATCTCCTTATTCCTGTTTCACTGGTGGATTAACGCCGAACAATCGAGTCCATTCGTCCCTCGCCAGGAAAAGAAGCTTGCGTGTCAGTGATTGGACACGTTAGAATCCGACTGAGTCTTCCTCATCTCAGAACTTCTGAAGGAGGTGAAGCGGATTTATCTATTTTTTTTTCCGGCTCAAGGCGGTCCTCCGCTCTAACATATGACCATCACAAGCTGATGCGTGCATGGGTTTGTGTTTCAGTGCTGGTGAGTCATGTGACATCAGGCGAGCACAAGACACACACACACCCACACACACACACACACACACACACACACACACACACACACGCACACACACACAGACTTTTACTTCCACATCCGGACCGTCATTCCCGGAATAGACTTACGGTTTTAAAACTTTGCAGCGACTCCATCCGTTGTTAAGAGGCCATGAACCACGACCCAGAAGCCTCAGCTCCCCGGGGGCGTCACAGGGGGCCGCCCACTGCCCCCCCAGGGATGGGTCAAATGCAGAGATACTTTTTATGACGTTGTACTTGTGTTGTGTAACGTGTGATGAATACAGTTTGTTTTTTTTAAACCCTCGTGGATGGGGATGTCAGCTGACCCTCACTCAGATGATGAATGTCTGATTCAGACGACACAATACATTTGTCTTTCAAGTTTCACCCCGTCAGATCAGGCGCTCATTACGCCACAAACTTCTGCCGTGTCTCGGTCTGACGTCTGGCAACTTGACCCCGACTCTTCAATCATGTCAGGTCATGTGACGTTGATGAGGAAGCAGGTCAATCCTGGCTACAGCAGCTCTCTGTGATCCTGCCGACAACGCTCTCTTATAACTCTGTGCTGGTTCTCCTTCGTTGAAACGTTGTAAAGGCAGACATTTAACCTTTTCAGCCTTTCCTCTTCGTCGTTTCTCCACCGAGCACCACCAACATTCTGGATTCTACGATGTTTTCACCCTCATCCTATTGGTCAGGTTCTGATCAGGTCCGGAGAGATGGGAAGAAAATTCTAACGTGCTTGACTTTTCTGACTGGTGCTCATGGGCCGTCCCAGATGACACGCCATTGTTTGTTGTTGATGTCATATACCTGAAGACCCAATTATCAAGTCTACGATGTTTGTGTGGGTTCTGTCCGGGTTCTTCAGGCTCCTCCCACAGTCCAAAAACATACTTGTGACCCTACATGGCCCCAGAATGCTTGTTTGTCTCGTGTCCAAGTTCATCGTTCAAATCTGATGATTTGCTCGGATGAGATAGTTAGAAGCCTGTGTGTGTGTGTGTGTGTGTGTGTGTGTGTGTGTGTGTGTGTGTGTGTGTTTTCGTAGCCATCTGTCAGGTATAAACTCACATGCACCACTATAGAAACAGGGTTTTTGTTGCTAGGAGATCTGTAGCCCAGCCGAGAGTACCTCACACACACACACACACACACACACACACACACACACACACACACACACACACACACACACACGCCTCCCTGACATTTTCAAACAGGATGACTGCGGTGCAGACGGGGTCGTGTGGAGGGAGAGAAAGAAATGGTTCCAGTAATCCATTCATTCGGATCCCTCGCAGCAACAGGGCCTTCGTGACGGGCCGGGCTTCACGGCGCCGCTGTCACATTCAGGTCACGTCAGAATTCACTTTTGACACGTAGTTAGAGGCTTCTCAGGAAAACACCACTACGAGATGTAGAATTTAGAAAGAAGAAGAGAGTGAACCAATAAACCCAAACACACCAGGAAGTCAGCCTTCAAGTGATGTCACTAATATCGGTACCAGACCTCCGTATGATCGTGTTCTGCCCTCTGGGTCGGGTCACTGCTTTCAATCTCAGTGAGGATTTAACCTAAAATAAAGGATATGATCATAGAAAACTCTGGATTTGACAAACACAAACACACGGCGAGTGTTGCCCAGCTGAAGGATGTTCTGGACCGAGAACCCGTAGAGCTCCGGTCACGAGTGTTTCTACTGTACACAGCAGAGTTCTGGTCAGTCCGGGTCAGTTCAGCTCACAACGCTTCACCTTGGTTCTTGGTTTCTTTCTGCCTCTGAGAAAAAGCCCTCCATCGACGAAGACATTGTGTCCTCAGGATGTCGGTCTGAACATTTGTTCCGAATTTAATGTTTGTGATCAAAGTTCAAGGTCATCGGTAAATTATCGCAAAGTTTCATGCACGTCTTTTAACGAACAATTCTAAGGCGAAGACATCAAACAACCAAAAGCTCAACGTAACTCTGATCATGTGCTTCAATGACGTGGGTGGGCTGGGATGGGTTCAGTGTGGAAGTGGGACTGCATCAGGGATCGGCTCGCGGCCCCTTCTTGTTTGCGGTGTTGATGGACAGGCTGACAGATGAGGACAGGCGGGAGATCAAAGTCTCTGTGGTCTTTGATCTTGGTGGATGACATTTTGTGGGGGGCAGATTCTGCTTTGGGCACCAGTTTGGTGAGAGAGGACTTCTTCTCCTGGAGGTCGGGTCGTCACGGCAGGAATAGGCCCGTAAAAGCGTTCTCGTCTGACTGAGCGTGAACACGCCTGATACCAGCCGCTCCAACGCCATCAGTCCACGCCTGAGCGAAGCCCACAAACATCACGGGGCGACTGGAGGCAGGGGAATCACACTCAGATGCGTTCTGATGATCCAGTCTGTCCCAAAGCCTTTTCTCCAGACCTCATGGAACCGAAGCCCGTCGGCCCACATCTGGTGAACCACGTCAACAGCCCGGTTCATATGACCCTCGCACAACAGGAAACATCTCCGGAATCAGTACAACCTGGTTTGGTGGAATCATGATTCAGATCTTGTTGGTGCTAGGCGGAGCTGCAGGCCGTCACGTACTGTGAAAACATCAATGCTGCTTCTTTTTTTTTTGCTGTGTTAATTTGATCATCACACTTAATAATAGCATGAACATGAGAATCATCGCATGAAGCTGTGCTAGCACCTAGCATGAAGCTGTGCTAGCATCTAGCATGAAGCTGTGCTAGCATCTAGCATGAAGCTGTGCCAGCACGTAGCTATATCTGGCTAGCACCTAGCGTGACAATGGGCTAGCATCAAACTTCAGTTAAATGCATTCAGTAGATTCAGCATCCATTTATCAAAATCCACTTTCCCTACTTTTTCACCTCCAAATCAAAACTATAAAGACTTTTCTTTCCTTTTGGTGTGTTGTGTCTGAACAAACGCACACATTCACTACACACAGCTCTGTGAATAAAAGAACTTAAATGAACTTTTCCTCTACATTCCTTTTTCTTTTATTTTCATTTATAACGGCTGACATCGGTATAAAATCCGTGGGACGTCCCGGTGAGGAACGTAACGTGGACACAGGTACGAACCTCCCGTGAGACGCCATCTTTTATTTACGGCAACGGAACGGCGGCGGAGCGGCGGCGGAGCGGCTGATCAGAGCGACGGACGGAGGCGTACGAATGACGGAGCGGTGCCGGCCAGCAGAACTTTCTAGAAAAATAGATGAACAAGAGAAAATGAGACAGTTGGCGGCCGATCAGAGGGGGAGGAGCTCCTGAGCGTCACGCCGGTGGAGTTCTAACCTCCTGGGTTTGGTCCAGCTCCTCCTCCTCTCGTGTGAAACTCTGAGAAGATCAAGATCCACGCTCACATGCTCCTGGTTCATCCTGCTCCTCCACCCTTCACACTATTTAAATGTGCAAACACAACACAGGGAAGATCAGGTACAGGTCTGGTTCTGAACCGACCCACCTCTGTTTGAGGTGTCAACACTGGATCCTGGATTAGGTTCCTCTTCCTCAGGCACCAACAATCCAGACGATTGTTCCACATGAGCGACGACTTTATGTATTTAGTTACTCTCCTGCTGTAGATATCAGTGCTGGTCTGATCATTCCTCCTCTTCTCCTCCTCTTCTCCTCCTCTTCTCCTCCTCTTCTCCCCTTCCTCTTCGTCTTCTTCTCCTCCTCCTGTCTGCAGCTCTCTGGAGGCTGTGAGCTGACCGTCGTCCTTCACGACTTCACAGCAGGATGCAGCACGGAGATGTCCGTCAGCACCGGTGAGGAAAACACCACCCGTCAGATGGATGGATGGATGGATGGATGTATAGAGTTGGATGGATGGATGGATGATGGATGGATGAATGGATAGAGGTGGATGGATGGATGGATGGAAGGATGGATAAAAGTGGATGGATGAATGATGGATGGATGAATGATGAATGGATGGATGATGGATGGATGGATGAATGATGGATAGAAGTGGATGGATGAATGATGGATGGATGAATGATGAATGGATGGATGATGGATGGATGGATGAATGATGGATGGATGGATGGATAGAAATGGATGGATGAATAATGGATGGATGAATGATGGATGGATGGATGATGGATGGATGAATGGATAGAGGTGGATGGATGAATGATGGATGGACGGATAGAGGTGGATGGATGGATAGAGGTGGATGGATGGATGATGGATGGATGGATGATGGATGGATGGATGATGGATGGATGGATGAATGATGAATGGATGAATGATGGATGGATGAATGATGGATGGATGAATCCATCAGATCAATGAAGTTTTATTATTATATTTTAGTTCACGTTTCATTGAGCAAAAACAACAGTTGTTGGTTCTGACCCGGTTCTGTGCTCTCCTCTCTCCAGGCCAGACGGTGGAGCTGTTGGAACGGCCCAGTGAGCGACCCGGTTGGTGCCTGGTCCGTACCACCGACCGCAGCCCCCCACAGGAGGGACTGGTTCCGAGCTCCGCCCTCTGCGTTTCCCACTCGCGCTCCAGTGTGGAGATGGACTGCTTCTTCGGCACGGGCAAAGGTAGGAAGAACCGACCTGCAGAACCTCTTCACCGGGACCGCCTTTCCAAATGCAGGAAAACAAGTTCTCCTGTTTTACAATGATGAGCCATAACATTAAAACCACCTGACTAATATTGTTTAGCACCACCAAAACATTTCTGTGATGTCACTGGGCTACCCTTCACCCCCATGTGACCCTGTTGGTCCCTCCTTAGAACACTTTGTTAGGTTCTAACCACTGCGGACTGGGAACATTAAACAAGACCTGCAATTCTGGGGATGTTCCGATCCGGTCGCCTAACTATCACAATTAGTCAAAGTCACTCAGATCCTTACACTTGATCGTTTTCCTACTTCTGACACATGTTCACTTCCTGCCTATTATAGCCCACCTGGCTCACCAGGTAACCATGGTAACCAGGTAATCAATATTAATCTGACTTCACCCGCCGGTGGTTATAATGTTATGGCTGTGCGGTGTACATAGAACTTGGGTGGTGTTTGACAAATGAGACCTTTTATCGAAGATTCACTTCCTGTGTGTGTGATTGGCGGCTGTGGCTCCGGTCATCAGAACGTCGGTGGTTGGATCCCCGGGACCTGCAGTCAATATGTTGAAGTGTCCTTGAGCAAAACACCGAGAGCTCCCACTGGTGTGTGAGCGGTTCCGGAACCTCACCACGTGTGTGAATGTGTGTGAATGTCGGCTAGTATGAAAGCAGTGCAATCAACAGTTGTTGGTTCCGCTTGGTTCTTGTTTTGGAATGAAGGAGTGATTTCTGCACACGGGCTTTAAAAGTACCAGGTAGTCAAATCAACCGAAAGTCAACTTCTCCGCTGGATGAAATCTTATACGTATAAAGTTTTAAACACTCCCACCTCCGTGTACTTACGTGGGTCACTAACACAAAAGTCTTCATCATGTGAAGATGGTGAAGTTCTGGAGGGAGTTATTTTAGAAGTAAAACTTCAAATGTCTATTTTACTGACTTCCTGTAAAAACATCAAGTATCTACTGACCTCTGGTGGTCAGAAGTGAACATTACACTCTTCCTCTATCAGCCCCTCCCGCAGACATTCTGTGTTCAGCCCTTATAGAAGGTCACATGACCGGCGTGGAGGCACCCATTAAATAATCTTACACGATAAAGAAACATGAGTGTTGAACGTAAATGATGAGGTCAGGTTTTTTAATCCTTCATCTCCAGTGCTTCGATCTGAAGACGAGGATCTTCGCCTCTTTACTCGACTGTGTTTGAGCCCAGGATGATGACATCATCTGATGTCTTGTAACTCTAAATTGTGCCAGATTTTATACTTTTTCTTTTTGCATAGCTGGCCTTGACCATCGTTTCATTTGGCGGGAAATTGTTTCAGCTTCAGACAAATTCAACGTTAAATAAGAGTGAGTCATCCATGTGGAGTCTATGAGGAAACGTGTAGATAACCGGTTGTCCAGTCAGTGGAACTTCCAAATGTTCCCAAATATTCCCTAGTAATGGAATGAAATCCTCTGAATGGTTTATTCCTGGTCTGTCCAGCAGGGGGCGACATATAGCTGCTGAGGGGAGGAAACGACATTCAACTAAAACTTACTGCAGGTCCAGGAAGAAAGTCAATTCATTTTTTTGTACAGTGTATAGTGCAACCCTGAGGTCATGTGGGTGAAAGTCTGATGACATCACCGTTCATTGAGTCACATCCTGCTAACAGACCTGTGAGAGGATCACAACAGGCACTTTGATAGTTCTGCTCCCTGTTAGGCTGAAAGGCTCGGTCCGGATGGAATCCTCTCGCAGTCCGGATCTGGCCCACAGGCTACCGGGTCTAACCGCACCAGAGCAGGTTTTTACAGAACCAGGGGCATTTCTACACTATTATACTACATTAGTGTTTTTCTGCGGGCTGTTCCTTTAGTAGTCGGGCCGAGTCGTTCTGCAGTACTGAACAAAGAACCTCTTCATCCCGCTGAGCCCACAGACGACACGCAGAAGAGAAAGTTCTGCCCATCCCCCGATGTGTGCATGTCTGTGTGTGTGGGTGTGTGTGTGTGCAGATGTGTGTGTGTGTTTGTGTTGTTGTTGTTGTTCTGAGGTGTGTGTGTGTTTGTGTTGTTGTTCTGAGGTGTGTGTGTGTTTGTGTTGTTGTTCTGAGGTGTGTGTGTGTTTGTGTTGTTGTTCTGAGGTGTGTGTGTGTGTTTGTGTTGTTGTTCTGAGGTGTGTGTGTGTTTGTGTTGTTGTTCTGAGGTGTGTGTGTGTTTGTGTTGTTGTGTTCTGAGGTGTGTGTGGATCTCTGTAGATGTTCCTGCAGATGTTTCCTCCATGGAAGTAGATCTTATGGAAACCTGATCCAACTATTCCCACATCATTAATCTCTTTGCTGCAGCAGTGAAGTTCTACTTCCTGCCTTTCTGGCCGCTAAACGTACGGCGTGTTTAAAGTGGGCCACTGCAGGAGAAAGAGGTTCTGGACAGCACCTTATCTGGGCTGAGAGCCTGAGTGTCTCCAGACCTGCAGCTTCCTCCGCTTCCTCCGCTTCAGCCGCTTCAGCCGCTTCAACCGCTTCCTCCGCTTCCTCCGCTTCCTCCGCTTCAACCGCTTCCTCCGCTTCAGCCGCTTCAGCCTCCATCATCTCACGGGGAGGAGATGTTGCTCCTTTGTTGAAGGAGTCTCCTTTTGACATGATTGAATGGAGGCAGGAAAATTAGGTCAAACTATATCTTGAGTCGTCATAAAGATTTAATTTGCATAAACAGGCTGTACGCCAATCAGCCGGAACATTATAACCGCAGACAGGCGATGGAGCTCTGCACCCATCAGTTGTCGGATGGCAGGAAAACTTCGGCTTTCTAATATAAGTAAAAAGTATATATATTTTATTTAGGCTAGTTAGCTTGTTAGCTTAGGAGCAAGCTAGAAGCCCTAAAAAGCTTACCTGCTAGTATGAATTTTGAACAATGTTTTATATTTATTGTTTTGTGTCTGAAGCTGAGGCTTTATGACACATGCTTTTACTTTGAAAATAAAAAATAAAAATAAAATAAAAATAAAATAAAAATAAAATAAAAATAAAATAAAAATAAAATAAAAATAATAAAAAATAATAAAACACACGGGTGAGGAAGTGTAACTCTAGGAGGGCCGCTCGTACTTTATTTTCTCATCAAAGCGGAAAACTCACAACACACTGGCCAACTCAACTTCTGCTCCACTCCTTCAAAATAAGAGCATTTAACACAAACTACCAAACTACTTAATAATAGGAAACATAAAATCACTTTCTGAGGCCAAAAACTTCAGAATGGAAATCTGTGTGTTTTTCTTGTTGGAAGGATTTATAACATTTGTTGTAAAAACATGTATTAGATCATAAATATTGTGACTAAATGCCTCGTTTGGTAAAAGTAAGCTTTAATTTCTGAATTATTAAAAGAAAATCTCTTCATCCTTCCCAATTTTTGAAACTCATCAGCCGCCACTGACATGTAGCAGTGAAGTACAGATACTCCAGTGCAGTAACTGAGTATTTGTACTTTGTTCAGCCGCCTCTGTAGAACTTTATGTTGTCCAGTGTTGATGTGGAATAATTTATTACAGAAAACCTGGTGAATCTCATTTCACCACTTAATGAGTTTAAATCCATTCATCTTGTGTTCTAGTGCTCTTCTTTCATATTTGAAGAATAGAACCATTATTATACATTTATGTAACTTCATGTCTCGCTGCCAGAAAACAAAAATCCATGACTTCAGCAGAGAGAAGAAGAAAACAGCAAATGTTAGAGTCGGCTTTCTGAAAAGTACTCCAGACAAACATTCACTGTCTAACCTGTCTCTCTCTCTCTCTCTCTCTCTCTCTCTCTCTCTCTCTCTCTCTCTCTCTGACCCAAACACACACACTTACACACACACACAGACGCCACACACAGCGTTGGAACCCTGGTCAGGCCTTCAACATGATTCATACTGATATCTGTTCCTGGTACCTGAGGTGTGTCCGGGAGAGAGAGAAACTCAGAGAGAGAAACGTGTGTGTGTGTGTGTGTTGCTGTGTGTGCAGGCCCCTCCTCCGTCTGTTCCTCCTCCCACCTCATTCTCTCTCTCGCTCTCCCATGAGTCTCAGCAGTGTGGATTGGAAGCTCTCCGTGTTCGACCCAGACGCCAGACAGCCAGACAGGTGTGTGTGTGTGTGAGACAGAGAAAGAGAGAGAGGGAAAAAAGAGAGAGAGGAGAGGTGTGTGGATGTAGGATGAGTATGTGAAGAAGAATGCAGCAAGGCTGCCGTTGCTGTGGATGGATCCTCGCCCGCTGCTGCTACTGCTGCTACAACGGCACAGGTGGGACAAGATGTGAGCGAGAGAGAGAGAGAGAGAGAGAGAGAGAGAGAGAGAGCGAGAGAGAGAGAAGGTTTGTGTGTGAGACAGAGAGAACAAGTGTGTGTGTGAGAGAGAGACAGAGAGATAGAGAGCATGTCTGTGTGTATCAGATAAAGAACAAGTGTTTGTGTGTGTGTGTGTGTGTGTGTGAGAGAGAGAGAGAGAGAGAGAGAACAGGTGTGTGTGTGCAGGAATGAAGCAGAGAACAGGTTTAGAAGAGCTGGTATCACAAACTCAGAAGAAGACCTGTTTACTTTCTAACTTTGTTTTTAAAGAAGCTTGAAACAGGAAGTGACACTCGGAGTCAAAATAAGAAGAAGTTTGTTTCTCTGTCGAAGTTGGACAATCAGATGTTAGATTGAGCAATCTGTTTTTGCTGTGTGTGTGTGTGTGTGTGTGTGTGTGTGTGTGTGTTTGTGTGTGTGTGTGTGTGTGTGTAGCAGGCTTACAGAGCCTCTAAACTAAATAAAAAGTATTTATAGTGACGTCTTCATTCGCATAGTCATTATTTTAATTTAACCATCCTGTCTGAAGAGAGGATCTTTGCTCATTTAGGATCTCCAGTAGTTATCGCCGTGGTAACCGCTTTCTTCAGGACGCATGCAGTAATCTGATACACTAATCTCAGCTACCA
>VRLP01008515.1:0-16428 GCA_009660295.1 Lophius piscatorius
ATATTTTTAACTAATTTAACTTCATTGTTTCACAATAAACCAGTTCATGCTGATTTTCTGAAATTTGAATGCATATATTTTAAACAAGATTAAGTACTTGCATCTGTTGATTTTATTTATATAAACTTTAACTGTGCAATTATTCATTTTTGAGTGTACATTTGCTCAAGTATTGTACTTGAGGTAGTTTAATATTTCCGTTTGATACTTTTTTAAACTTCTACTCAACTATACATCAATAGAACATTTTGTGTTTTCTACTCCACTACATTTTTTCTGACAGCGATAATTACTTGTTATTTTTCGTATCAGAATTTTTTTTTTTCTTCAGATAAATTATGTAAAAACCATCTGTGATCCTATATTTTTAGAGATATGTGGTTCTCATGTGGCAGCAGTCTTATTAAACAGCTATGAGGATCTTATCGATGAAAATACTCAATGGCATGAAGTAATTAGATTACTTCAACCTTTTACTTCTTCAGTGGTGGCATTGATCTATATATTAATACGGCAGGAAATACAAAAACAACCTATACAATGGGACACTACCTCAAATATGTGCATACGTATAGTACTTGAGTTGATGCACTTAGTTACTGTCCACAACAATCAACTTTTAACATTTACAATAAGAATATGAATTAATAAACAGGAAAACACAGTACACAAAGTACTTTTTACGGATAATACTTTCATACTTAAGTAAGATCTTTAATGTGGGATTTATACTTATGGACGGTGTTCAACGTACAGTATAAGTATGTTTCCTTGATCAAAGGATCTGAATACTTCATCCATCACTGTTTATGTGTATAGAACTATACAACATCTAAACAACATTGAAAAATGCTTCATCAAATCTTTCAGTAGAAAAAGTTTCACTGTAAATATATATTTTGAGCCAGGGTTCCAGAGCCTATGGGCCCATATGGAAGTTTTGGTCACCAGCCATCAATAGGGACAACGAGAGAGGGTACGTTGTGGAGCACGTGGGGCTAAAGCCTCATTGACTTGGTGCCACCATGTTGACTTGGTGCCACCATGTTGGGCCTCAAAGGTATTTAATTAATCTTACAATGATTCCTGAATTTGATTGGCAGCCAATGAAAAGAGGCAACAAATGCATTGATATGTGACCTTGGATTGGTCTTCTTCAGGGTCTGTGTAGCCAGACGTGCTTCGTTGTGGATCACGCATAAACTTTATTAGTTCTCTATACTGAGTAATAATTCAGTAATAACAGTTTTTTCCCTTTTGAAAACAGTTGCTAAACAGTAGAAATGTGTTATATTCGGTTAAAAAAACAGACCCAACTGTAGAACTTAAATAACAACAACCAAATTATTTTTGTCCACTAAATATTTATACAATCAAACGCGAAGGTAAAAGTGATGACATGAATATGATGCTAAGAAGCATGTTAGATATCAGAGGAGCGTCTTCAATATCCACAAACAACATCCAACAACGTACTTACAAAGAAAGAGAGAGAGAGAGACTTAAATACGCTGAGATCTATTTAAGACAGGTGGAAAGACTCTACAGTCAAGTTTGTAGGGGAAACAGGACAAAGGTTCTTCATTAAGATGTCAGTAAATGTTTCTACAGCTTGTTTCTACTGCTGTCAGACTGTGTGTGGTAGCAGTAGGTTAACTGTGGATCTAGCCTATTATCTCACTGAGGACCAGGATATCGGGAGCTGAACATGTCGGGGAAACCATGTGTGTTCTGTTAGAACTTTTCTCTAAAACATTTGTGTTACAATTAATGGCACCCTGCATTTAACATTTTGTGCGGCTCCCTCTTGCCACAATAAAAAAAAAGAAAAAGATTTTACATTTTACTCACACTTACATTTTTTTATAATTCTGGAGGACAAAGTGATTTAAAACCTCACAACAAGGTGGACATTTAAAGTCGCACTTCCTTTTAAAGCTCATTCACTTTTGTCAAATGGAAGCCCTGTCCAGTTCCAATGCTTTGTCCGACCATATTTTATCCATTATGATGTCAACTTGGCTCAATTCTCACCGAGTGATTTATATGCTCTATTTGTGCAAATGTCACTGTGGGATGATTTCAAGCAAGCAAATCCAGGAATAAAAACCCTTCTTTTCCAGGACAGGAAAGATGCAAACAACATTCCTGTCCACCATTTCCCTCTGGTGGGAAAATCTGAACTCTGAGAGTTTTTTTTGGCCTCAGGGTCGCATTAGTGATGCAGAAGATGTGACTAACGTGGAACTTGCTTTAGTTAATAATAATAATAATAATACATTTAATTTATAATGCACTTTACATTTGGATCAAATCTCAAAGTGCTACAAAGCAAAAGCAGATAAAACCATCAATAAAAAATAAAGTAATAACTACAATACTGTAATAACTGTAATAACTATAATAACTGTAATAACTATATACTGGTGTCTTTTGCACCATTAAATATGATTTCCCATCTATTTGTGGATTTGTATTGACTTTTATTGCATTTGGTGAGAGGACAGCAAACCAGGACTTCTCAAACAATGTCAACTTTACATTTAGAGTGACATAATGACCAAATGACACTTAAGGATGCTAGTAATGCTTATGGCATTTCGGCCAATGCACACTCCTATGCACACTCCTAGACTTCAACAATGGTTATTATGAGACTGGTGAAAGGAGAGAAGATACTGCTATAGATGACAAATGGTAAAATAAAGCCTTTTGGCTGAAGAAGTTGCAAAAAACAAGTTTTCATCCTGAACCCACTCCGATCTGCTTTTATTTTCTTGCAGCCAAGTTAATTTGCATAGGTCCTAGAAATATCAGCTCGTACGTTGGCAATTTCCTGGGTGGTGCTCTAAGTTTAAGGTCCTCCATGATGAGGACCTTTATCGATTTCTGGGTCGTGGGCTGCAGGAGTGAAATTAGCTGAATGCAAAAAGCATCCTGTGTCTGAAGCAAACAGGCTGGATACCAATCCAATGTCGTGGCACCTAACATGAGGGATCTGTAAATCCTGGATATTTCTCAGAGATTCTGCTAGGTATTAATATATATGGCTTTTCCATTTCTTTAGACTTATTATCATGTGTCAAATACTGTTATGACTGGATTTATGACATAATATGTAATGTATTCATGGAGTACTTAGCAGTTTCTGGCTGTGCCCTGCAGACCAACTTCCAGCATTGCTTCAGAGCCTCGCCCCTCCGGCTAGATGTGAACCCTGCCAAAGCATAAAGGGATCTCAAGGCGAGCCAGGAGCACCAGGACCTAAAGGCTCCATGGGGAATCCAGGCTACCCCGGCAGGAGTGGTGCTCCCGGTTACCCAGGACCCCCTGGGATGCAGGGTCGTACAGGCCTTAAAGGTACAGTGACGCATAATGTTAAACTTAATTAAGAGCGGGTAATCAATAACCCAGGACAGATTTATATTATCTGTATTCAATGCTCCCTTTTTAAGCTGATCCACTGCCTGAAACAGTGACAAAAATCACTCAATATCTTTACCCTGATTGAAACAAGACAATAAATATCGCCAAGACTTCATGAACAAGAATGAGGAAGAAATTTATTACAGCTTTCATTAAGGATTAAAATCAAAACAGTGTCAGCTAGGAACAAATTGGATGTGCCGATGTTCATCGTAGCCTATAAAACAAGATGATTAAACACGCGAGCAGCAGTGAAAGTCAGCCGAGCACAAGACAACAAATATACAATGCCAGCCCATCTCCATGAGCTGTTTATGATTTATCACCACTTTAAGACAAGGAGCGACTAATCAGCTGTGAAAGATTCCAAACTCCACCACTTCACTTCACGGCTGTATATTATTTCCATCCAACGGGTCAGGAGAACAGAAACGGTAAGAGGTGTCAGGCTGGGGGGGGGGGAGTTTTATCAGCTTGCAAACTGAGGGCATGAAGTTGGGAAGAGCTGGACATTTACCAGCTACGGAGGGTTTGTTATGTTAGATTATGGGAAGTGTATCCAACCTTTTTGTGCTTCCATACACTGTAAAAAATAAAGACTAAGGGACAACTTTCAAGGCAACAAGTTTTGAGGCCAACTCATAATGTTATGTTCAGATCATTTATCTTTAATATTTTAAAAAGTTGAGTTTCATAGACTGTACTTCTATTGTGAGTGTAGTCTGGTCAACAACTCAAATGGTTTTACAACATGAGCCAGTAGTCCACTGGTTCAGTGGTAAATCACAAATGGAGAAAACCAGGATTCAGCATCTTGCTCACAGACACTAGAATATGCACACTCATAAAATTAATTTATTGCATAGTTCAACTTAAAGTATTTATTTTATTTTATCTAAATTATCATATTTTGGAAACATATTTATTATATATAAGTTTCATGTTTTTTAACCAACATAAATCAGTCAATTATGAAAACTATTTGCTGTAATTATTTAAGAAATTATGAATTAAATATGTGATATTATATTTTATAAATTTAATGAAATAGTTTTTCAAATAATTAGCAGGTAATGCCATTGCTTTGAAGGGGAAATGTTAAAAACACATAAGGTTATTAGATTTAAGACAACATTTATTTTTACTATTACTTGCTTCATCATGTTTTAATGACAAATATGCATCACATTAGTTAGTTCACATTAAAAGGAAGTAATCCAAATACCTGGAAACGTATACATGGAAAACCCGATTACTTTTGTTAAAATGACAAGCATGTTATTTGAACTGATTTTCTTTATTTAAAATGAGGCTGTGCAAGTGCCCCTGTGTTGCAACAAAAACTGGCATATTTCAATTAAAAAGCCTTTACCAGGTTCAATTGCTCTGCCAGAAATATTGACACCATTAAAGTAAAATGAGATTCAAAAATGTCTTTTTACTGTCTAAACCAACAATCTTTCATTCAAATTATTCACAAAATATAACATTTTATTTAAGTAACAAAATAAAAAGCCTTTACATTTTTAACATAAAGCAAATACTTTTCTCTTAAACATTATTAAACAATAAATATTTTACATTTTACTCATTTATTTTTTATAATTCTGGAGGACACAGGGAATGAAAACCTCACAAGGTGGACATTTACAGTCGCACTTTCTTTTAAAACACATTCACATTAATGTATGTTCCATAAGACAAGGAATGATCAAGCATCACAATCAGTAAGAATCAAATCCACAAAACTACAATTCAGGACCAGTCCACTGTCCAAATTCACCATCTGACAGTTACCCATCAGGTTATATTCTGGATTAGAGCTGTCCAAACAACTTGTCTGTAGGTCTAGGGAGTCACATTTTTGGCTTGACAATTTTTGATCTCCTTCATTCTTGAAGGAAAGCAGTAGAAATCTTAAGACCCACAGCAGGAAGAGTGGATATAGTCAATGATGGAACCTGCAGAAATGCGCCGTGGCTGGCATGCTTTGTGCAAAATATGCACAAAAATCTTGAAAACCTGAACTCAACGAGGGTCAACTCAGGTCTATGACTTGAAGCTAAACCTCAGGACAGTCTTTCTGCAACATCAAATGATGAAAATGATGAATTTATAATATAATAATAGTGAAGCCATATGCAAACACGGACAGGAGGCAGTGACATTCACGGGTGTTGATGGGAGAATGTCTACTAGAAAATGCATCCGTAACTTTTCAGCCAGGAAAGCACAAACCAAAGTATTTAAGGAGGGTTTCCTCAGGTTTCCTCATTTAATGTAAGTTTTGTAAAGTAGATATGTTGTCTCATCAGGTGACTTGGGTCCAAGAGGTCTCAAGGGCAGTAAAGGAGAAGGATATCAAGGACCACCGGGACCACCTGGACAGTCAGGTATTGGAAAAGCCCGGATGTCAGACTGTTAGGTTGTTAAGGGTTAATCCTGTGGCTGCAACATTATCTAATGCAGCATATAGAGGGTAAGGTAGGGGGGTCTTACTTTTAGGCATGCTGGAGTGTCTTAACACTCATGTAAAGACACATTTTTGCATTTACTCACGTATTTGCATTTACTTTTTATGTAATCATGCTACGAAAAAAATATTTTGTTCTTGATATGTGTGAACAATGGCGGGGCAATTAATCACATATAATGAAAGAAATCAACTTTTTCGGGGCTGTAATTCTGGAAAATTTTCAACTAAAGTGAAGATTCTAATAACAATAATATTAGATCTTGGTTTCAATTGTGTCGTCAAGCAGGAATCTGCGTCACACCATCAGTTCATATCACATGATCTACAGTATGATCAAATTTAATGGAACTGCTTCTTCATTTAACATCTGTGTTTTCCTCTCTTTCTTCAACTTCTCCCGATCCCCGCAGGAACCCAGGGTCCTCGTGGCGTCGATGGATTTGGCCATCCGGGAAACCAAGGAATTCCCGGAAAGCCAGGCCCACCCGGAGATTCAGGCAAACGTGGATATCCAGGACTCCCAGGGGTTTGTGACGCCTCCATGTGCTATCAGTCATACAACCTCAGGGAACATTACAGCAAAGGACCAAACGTGTGACGATGACTCAGCAGGCATTGAGAAGCTGCTGTTAACTGAACGTCCCTGGTAGGTTTTGAGGGAGGGACTGACTGGATCACTGACTTACAGAGAATGTGTCTGTGTGACAGTCCACTCTTTTAAGACAAAGTGTGTTTGAAGAGCAGCTCACTGGAATGAGAGACAACGTCATGAATCATGATCATGATTTCTTAATGAGCGATGTCAGATGAACAGGTAGAGCAACCTATATTATTGAGACCCCTGTAAAACATTCAACGCATATCATAATTTAATCTTCATGCCTCACAAGGGGCCCTTTATTTCTTTTCAATTTTTTTATTTTTTATTTTTTCATAATTCTGGTTCTGATATTATATTCCATCCATTTTGGTAGGGGTGGATTTCGCTATTTCAACTTCAGATCCAATACTATGTCTGTGTGAACAAAAGTGTTCCTCAGAGCATGTTAGGGACAAAAATGTCACCATTCAAATCGTCAGTGGCATCAGAGAAAAAAAAAAAAAATCTTGTATTCTTTTTTGTAAGGCCTTTATTCTGGAATCTTGGCTCCAGAATTCTTGTGTTTACATGTTTATATATGAAACAATGATTTCAATTGTAAGGCACAACAGGATGGTCTCTTAAATCCGAAAATAAAATCCTGAAAATAAACAAACATTTGATAGTTTTGATCAGGACTGAAGTTAGTTCAAGTGAGTAAAAGTGTAAAATAATATTAATATTTTATGGTGATTTCAGGAATAAGAAGTTTATGTCCTCTAAGGTGGTTAAAGGTGGGTTTTTTTTTCATCCATATGAAACATGCATGTAAGCCGGATATACTCCTTATCATTCCCATAACCCACACATGTAACATTTTTATCTGAAAAATAACTTTTTTGTAGTTTTTTTCAAATTGTTTTTTAAGAAAGTGGTGTTAAAGATATAAAGTAAATATATAATCCAGAATAATGTTGGTTAAAAACTTAATTCAAGGAAATTATAAAATTATTTTGATATTTAATAGCTGTGTTAAGACAAGAGGATGTTACACAAGTCTCATGAAATTAGTTACAAGGGATAAACATCATCATTTTTATTTAGATTAAAATGTGTTGCCCTTGATTAAAAATGTTAATTTAACTCAATTAAAAGTAATAGGGACTAATGTCTAAATTTTTTTCACAAACTGGCCTAACTGAGTATATGCAGAAAAAGATGGAGATTACTTTTCATTCTTTTGGTTTAGGAGCCTGGCAGCCAGGAGGTTCTGGGTTCAAATTCCAACCCAAGTTGTGGAATGTTCTTTTCATCTCCGCATGAATTTCCTGCTTTTATTCCAGCTTTTGGAAATTGGGCCGTTGTGAAAAATTATGCAATAATATAAACATCCATTTAAAATTACCCATCCCAAAAATAACTTAAAATGAATAAATTAACCCACGTTAGAAAAAAATATATAGCTGGATCTTGATAAAATTTTGTGCAACCACTTGTCATAATAAATCAATATATTCAAGAAGGACTTTTTTTCAGACTACTGGTGGCGGAGCAAAATTCAAGCAATTAAAGTCTCTGATGGGTTTGAAATTATCGCTTTATTTGTAAATATGATGAAAAAAATGAATTGGACAGAAAATCATACCATGCTTGGAAGTTGTCCATCACCAAACGAGGTTTTTAAAGAGAATTATTTTTGCTTTCAGTGCTGCTACTACTCAGAAAAATGATTTTTAATCTACAAATTATGTGACATGTAAAAAACATTCCTTGACAATCAATGCAAAGATCAAGACGTGGCACTTTTTTCTTTATCTTGTCAAGATAACTTTACAGTTGAGGCTGTTTGGTGAAAGATAAACTAAAGAAAACATAGAAGTTGGTGTGATAAAAGCTCACAGATGAAATCACTCTGTACACCCAAGTGTATTTCTGTACTTTCACCTTGCTTCTGATGCATCTTAATCCCCTCTGCTGAAAAAAATACCTTTTTCTATTTCCTTTCATGAAAGGAGAGCTGATTCATCACTGTGACACACGGAAACCTGTCACTGTATCTGCCTACCCATCATGTTTTGTTGTCCTGTTTACCGCTATTATTTAGATTTACTTTTCTATTCATTTCCTATCTGTGTGGGCTTCATACAGTAAATTCTCAAATAGCAACTTCTTTTCGGCACTTTCCTTTTTTTAGGGGTTGCCACAGCAGATTGTCTCGTTCAGCATATTGATTTGACATTCCTTTTTTTTTCATGTCGGATGCCCCTCCAGACACATCCCTCCACTCCTTTAGAAAATAAATCCTAAAAACTAACAAACTGCATTAATAACCGGATCAGTAATACCTGGGTCACTTCCAGTCCTGTTCAATCACATCATAACTTAAATAGACCACTTTCAGAGGCAGAAAGTAGTCTCTAGGTTACGCCAGTAGCACACAATGCCAAAATCAAAAAAATTCCAGAAGATGATTTAAGGCCTTCAGTATGGGAAGGGCTGTATTTAAAGCCCTTGGACTCCACGGATCCACAGTGAGACACATTATTTACAAAGGGAGAAGACTTTGAACGATAGCGAACCTTCATTGCAGTGGATCAACCTTCAAAGTTTCTCCATAAGCACGGTGAAGGCTCATTCAGGAAGATCCATAGAAAATATCTAAGGAACTGCAGGCGTCTCTCACCTCAGTAAAGTACATGGTTCATCTATTCCAATGACTTGAGCAAAAATTGACCGCCTGGGAGAGAGGCGAGCAGAAAGACTGTTCTTTGGGCCGACGATTGGAAAGTTGAACTGTTTGAAACCAAACGCAATCACTTTACGATGAAATATTGTGGAGATGCTTTGCTGCTTCATGACCAGGATAATTTGCCATTATTGAGGGAAACTTAAATTCTGCTCTCTCCCATAAAATGCTGATGGAGAATGTCAGGTCATCAGTGCAACAAGAAAATGATCCCGAGTAGAAGAATAAGTCCAACTCTGAATTGATCAAAATGAATAAAATTAATGTTCTGGAGGGGCCCAGTCAAGTCTAGAACTGAACGCTATTTCAATGTTGTGGTGGCTCCTGAAAAGATAAGTTCATGCTCCAATGTAGCTGCACTAAAACAGTTTTGCAAAGAGGAGTGAGCTAAAATTCCCTGTCAGGGACTGATCTCATGTTATCAGAAGTGTTTGGTTGCACTTGTTGCTGCTTAAAGTGGAATAACTAGATGTTAAGTCCATGAGGTGAATACTTTTTTCGCAATGATGATTAAGGTATTGGATAATCTTTTTTCTTTGTATTGTAATTCTGTTTGAAGATCAGATGAAGTTTTTTTCTGGGATCCAAACAAAAATAAAAGAAATCAGGGGGGGGGTGCCGTTTGCTTTCAAATGTCTACTCTACTTTTCTTGATAGATTCAGAATCGTTTAAGTTTCACAGCAGTAATAGCTTTTTAAAAATGTGATTGCAGTTTATTTACCATGAATTAAACCCTACCTGCACCAACATTTTAAATTAAAGCCTCAGATTTGATTTATCTTTGGCTGAGTGGAAGTGATTTGGAATATGTTCAAAAAGAGTGGCTGTGTAGTGAGTGTGTTCAATTCTTTACATATTGTTTTCTATTTGGGACCTTACGGTACACCAGGTGTAATGTTGAATGTTAAAATATTAAAGTTGCATTCTGTAAAAGTTAGTGGCATCAAGTAGTGACGTTCCAGAAGGCAACCTTTATCAGGTATCAGTTTTCCCGTCCCGATCCAAGGATCTGCAGTGGCCTTCAAGAGTCAAAAGTGTGTCAGTGTATATTCATATTATCATATAAATAAATGTTTTTTTCTACTTTAACAAATGGCAGTGGTTTCATAATCTATTGGTTTTTCTTTTGCTCAATAGCAAGTTTGATCATTTTTTAAATTTTTAGAGGCAAAACCTTTCCTCATTGGCCTTCTACCACTTCAACCTGAAAACATGAAAATACCTCCCTGGCGCCAGTGTCTGGTTTATCCATTCTAGGTTACACTACCAACATGGCAGCCCAGCCTGGCGGCTTCCAGCTGATCTGTTGCTTCTTTTACAGAATGGAAAGGTCAAATTCTACTTATCGATGGCCATAGAGTGTCCACTCAAACACTACTGCTGGGCCAGAGGAATGCAAGCACAGTAAAGACACACATTTTTGTGAAGGTTGGGCCAGTGTAACATGTTTCAATGCAAGCTCTACAGTAAGGTTCCATATCTGGACTGTAATAGGCCTTCGTCTGGGCCACCTTGTGGTCATTTTACATAACAGGTAAAATAAAGTCCTACCAGAAGGCCAGACAGAGTCTGCAGAATATAAAACACTGTCTTTGTCAACATGTAATGATTACATGAGTTTTGGCTTTTTATTTACTAGTATTATGGTATATAATTATTAGTGGTTAAGGGCCTCAGACCTTAGGAGCGGGAGAAGTTTGACTTACTGGACCTTTTGCAATTTAGTTGAATGCCCTAGATTTACAGCCTTGAAATCTCTAATGTAGTCCCTCTAGCACTGGAAAAAAAAAACTGAGTCAATGAGTTTGTTCCATATATTGAGTGTGCAAGTAATAATAGTGAGAGAGAGATTAGCTTTACAGGGTGAATCCAATACAAAAATATTCAGTGGAGGTATCCCACACAAGCGGGAACAGGTCCACGGATACGGATATTAAGCGTCCAGGTAGAGGGATTTTAGATCCAGGTAGAGGGATTTAGCAACAACAAACTGCTACAGGCATCATATTAACTGTTAGAGACAAAAGCAATAAGCATTCAGCTCCTGGAATGAGCATTAAAAGGTCAAAACAAGATATTATCATTACGAATCCAGAAGAATGTAGTTACACGGTCATTAATATAAACCGTTGGTGTTTTATGGGAAATGGCTCTCGCCCCAGCTTCCCAAGAAGGAAGTTGTGAAATAGTTTTTTGGTAGAGATAAGAAAAACATGTTATTTAACTCGGCCAAAGACTTTGAAGCCTTCTAATAATGTTGGGAAGATCTTTGTTCTATTAATTTACAGCGCATTCAAGAGTTATAGGAACAATTTAAAAAAGAAATTGTAAAATCATCTTTATTGTCTATATCCATGAACCCTTTTTTAACATGTTATTCAATTCACAAAATTGCGATTAAATGGTAACAGAAACATATTTTCAGTCCTATTTTATACTTATAGTTTCACCTGTTTGTGCAGAAACTCTGGGTTAACTGGGGTATAAATATGAGGTGAAACAGGATCAATTATCTTGTTTATCACAATGCGAAAGACCAGCACACATATCAATGATGTGCAAAGAAATGTTGTGGATGTGCACAAATCTGGCAATGGATACAAGAATCTCTTTCAGCAGTTCTTATATAAAACGTTTATACCAGACCTGCTCTTTCTGGAAAGCACCTTGACTTACTAGCAACTGTTGTTGTGAATTGGCGCAATATAAATAAAGATTGAATGATTGATTGAGTTCAGTTTCAACAATCAATTAAGAAGTTTAATGAGAAAGGAGATGTTAAAAATGTGAAGAGGATGTGCCTGGAGACTGACCCAATATACTGTGAGCAGGCTGGTTTGACTGGCAAAAGACTCTCCAAGAATTACAGCGGGGAAATTGCAGAGATCAGTTGAATCTTGGACAGAAAGTCTCCCTAACCACCATCAGAAAGTGCCAACACCGACACAAGCTGTTAGGGAAGATAGCAAGAAAAAAGTCTCTGTTGTCATCTTCACGAAAGCCAAAACACCCACAGTTTTCCAAACACCACTAGGACTTTCAATTGAACAAGGGTCATAGATCAAATGATACCAAAGTAGAGTTTTTTTGCAATAAACCTCTGAGAAGGGAGTAGTGTAGCAAGAAAGAAGGCCTTATAGAAAAACCTTCATACCCACTATGAGGTCTGATGGTGGATCTCTGATGCTGTGGATCTGTTTTTCCTCTGAAGGAAAACGTGTAAAAAGACATGGCTCCATGGACTCCTAACCAAAGTGACAGGGTCAGGAAACTTAAAGAGGGCCGTGGTTTGACCTTCGGGTAGGACAATGATCCGGAGCATATCTCAAAATCATCCCAAGAATGGTTCAGATATCACAAAATAAATGTTTTTCCATGGCCATCCCAGATACCTGACAGAACCCCACAGAACATCCCACATCAAAGAACAACATGCAAATATGTGGGTTTCAGATTCTGAAGGAGATGGAGAATATGTGTATGGAGGAATAGTCTCAGATCTTCTCTGTGTTCTCAAACCTCATCACACACTACCAGATGGAGACTCAGGGCTGTTATTGTGTCTAAAGGGGCGGAGCATAATATTGAAAGCAGGCTGCCAATAATGGTGGCCCAATTGTTATAGAGAAATTTGTTTTATGTTCAGAATGTAATATTTTATCAAATTTGTATATTTGAGTTGGAGGTTAGATTTTTGTGAGTAATTTGTGAATGATTTTAATTAAAGATTATGGTACAGACAATAAAGATATTTTATGCATCTCATTTTACTCATTTTATGCCGGTAAGAGCTTCTTATAACAATATTGTTGTAAATTTACGACTTCATCGTTAGAAAGTTAAGACTGTTTTTCTCGCCAAATTACGACATTATTCTTCTAAAATTAGGACTTTATTATGTGTGCGTATTGTCCTCTACATATTAGTAAGTCAACAGTCCACTTCTGGTTATTTTAAGTACCAGAAGAGGACTGAGTTTTTCAATCTTAGAAATGTGCATTAGCTTTAGTTATTATGCCAAAGTCATCAAGTTATTACCAAATAACTTGCAAAGGTCAGGTATCCAAACACTGATGTTTTTGAATCCTCGTCACCATCCCTTATAGCTTTTTTTTGCAGTTTTTTTATCGGTCATGCTTTTTCTGCTTTTGCTGCTGAGTGAGCTGCTGTTTTTCTGCTGAGTTCAGTCTCACCTTAACACGGAGGCCGAGTCGGAGAGGTGTTGCTGTGGATCGTTTTAATGCAGCATGAGCGGAATCTTTAAATCGATATATTTTGGCAAGTCTGTACATAATCTGTCTTTTCTGAGAACACATACCCACTAGAAGGTGTTAATCTATCAGTCACCATCTTTGGTGCAGCTCCACTACAGGTTGTGGACTTTCCAGTGCTGATGGCGTCATGATTTTTCACTTTTGCCAATTTTCATTGCTCATGATTATGATTATAAATGACATTGTTTGTTTGGATCTTGTTTATGCTCATTCTTTGAAATATATTCCAATTCATAACCATTTTAAAATTATGTTTTTAGAAAAAGGAATGTTTACAAGAGTTATATATAAAAATATATTTATGTATGTATTGTACGTATAGTTTGGGTGTAAAAAATTATTTTTCTTAATTTAAAATAAACAATTACTATGTATTATTGTCTAAAGGTTGTTTCATAAGTATTCATAAATTGTCTTTCTGTCAGAGAAGATTTTGTCGACTGGGTTTAATTTTTTCTAATATTCAATCCAATTCAATGCTTTATTAAGGACAGAGCTCATGGAAGGGTGCATAGCGTAATAAATAAAAATTTACAAACAAAACAAAACATAATATAAACAAAATAAAAACAACAACAATTAGAGCAAAAGCTTTCCACATGATCAAACATTTACATATAGGCTAAAACGCCAATGGTTGCACATAGAATGTGGTGGCGATGTGCACTATAAAATATGTTTTGCTTTAATATCGGGAATGTCGGCTGTATTGGTTATTCAAAGTTTAAGTCTTTCTTCACACCGTAAACTGTTCTGTCAAATTACGGAAAACCCTCTGTGTTTATCCATCTAGTGATCTTCATTTGGGCTGGTTTGAAACCAGTTAATCAAACTCTAATGTGAGAGCAAGACCCTTTATTGTCTGCTTTATAACCCTGGACTCCCTAACAAACTGCAGACATGGTTCCAAAATGGTTTGAGGAACACTACAACCAGTACAAGTTGTCGACTTGGCCCCCACATTCCCCAGATCTCAATCTAATCCAGTATCAGTGGGATGTTCTGGGCAAACAAGTCAGATCCAATTGAAGCAATACCTTGGTATCAGATTCCACAGCACACTTTCATGGTCAGAACTGACATAGACGGGAGATGCGCAAGTTTTGAAGCATGAGAATTGTGAAAAAAAAAAAAAAAATCATTAGTTATGAATATTCTATTCAATTTACACAACATTTCATTTTGCACAAAATGTAGCTGTATCCTTTGAATAACAACCACCATATAAGGGTACACCCCTTGATGTGACGCAGAGAAATTTACAGTGCAGAAGTGGAAGTACAAATGAAACCATCCCACAAAGGACAACTGACGGTGGTTTATCCGTTATTTTATTTTATTTTATTTTAATTTTATTTTATACCTTAATCCTCCAGGAACTGCCTACACTCTCTGACCACAGGAGGCCGGGCATTATCCTGCACCAGGAGGAACCCAGTGTCCACTGGACCAGTGTAAGCTCTGATAGCGGGTCTGAGTTTCATCCTGGTACCTAGTAGCAGTAGTAAGGGTACCTTTGGCTGGCCCGTGGCCCATGGAGGTCTGTGAGACTGTTCTCCACAGCGTCTCCAACCTCTGTCACGCCTGCAACATGACCTCAGTTTGAACCTGCTCTCATCTGTGAAGAAAACGGGGCACAGATCGAGAACCTGCCAATCCAGTTGTTCTCTGGTGAACACCAATTGAGCTGCACAGTAGGAGCACAGGTCCCAGTAGCGGACGCCGGGCCTTCATGCCACCCTCATGCAGTTTGTGGCTGACAGTTTTGTCAGAAACATCACTCCAGTAGCCCACTGGAAGTCATTTTGAAGGGATTTGGCAGCACTCCTCCTGCTGGGTAGTTGTCATTCAACGGATTTGTCCAGCTCCCCTCGTGTAACGGTGTCATACTACGATGATTAAGTGTTTCCTTAATTTTTTGAACAGTGTATATATTAACATTATATTTTTCAAGTTACATCTAAAATTCTGTTTTTAATTTAGAATATCAACAAAAAGGAACTATAAATGACCCCTTGTTAAAGGCTGGGATGCTTAGGCTGATTACTTCTACCGTGAGATTGGACTGTACTGCTCCTCGTATCTTTTACTGCCGCCAGGAGCAGCTGCACCACTGAAAACAGTAAGGTGCATGAATAGCCCAACAGGTGCATTTCACATTAAATGTGAGCAGCTTCATGTGTTTCTTTGTTTATAACCCAACAGCACTGACACACGTTGAACGGCCGGAGTACGAGAAAGCTCTCGCCAGTTAATTAAAGCGTGATTTCTATTTTCTAATATGCATATGCAAAATTACTAATGTGTTATTATTTAGCATTTGAATTGTTCTCTCATTCATATCCCCTCCATGCTACGTAGCATCTCTTCATAGGATTACCCTTACCGTTATTAGATTGACTGGAAAAACGCTGATATTCAACAACAGAGGAGCAGGGAGAAGTGTTTCCTCCTTTGATTGACGCGACAGCTATCGCTGTAAATTCTGGGATTTTTAGTATCTGCAACATTTTAGCTGTATACCAGCGGGGCAGTTATTATATATTTATACATATTAGATAATAATAATAATAATAATACATTTAATTTATAAGGCACTTTACATTTGGATCAAATCTCAAAGTGCTACAAAGTAAAAGCAGATAAAAGCATAAATAAAAAATAAAATAATAACTATATAAAAGCCTTACCAAAAAACCAACAATGTTAATTAAGGTTATAGATTCTGCTAAAAAGGAAAGTTTTAAGTCCTTTTTTAAATGTGTCAGTCGTCTGTGGAGCCCTGAAATGGTCAGGGAGGGCATTCCACAGACGAGGGGCAACAGAACAGAAGGCCCGATCACCCATGGTGCTGAGCTTAGTCCGGGGAAGGAGGAGGCGGTATGAGTGGGTAGAACGGAGGGATCGTGTCGAGGTCAGTGGGGT
>VRLP01008516.1:0-16427 GCA_009660295.1 Lophius piscatorius
GGTTCACACAGTAAAACAGTCCAGGTTCACACAGTAAAACAGTCCAGGTTCACACAGTAAAACAGTCCAGGTTCACACAGAGAAACAGTCCAGGTTCACACAGAGAAACAGTCCAGGTAAATGGAGCCGGTTCTTGTTTCTAGACTAGTGAGGTCTTGGCTCCACTTTGGCACCAGTTCTCTCTGACTGTGGAAAAACAAGGAACCTCTTCCAAACTAGGCACTGGCTCCGAACCAGCCCGGAGCTCCCTTGGTGGAAAAGGTGCATAAGTCACTCTGGTCCTACAAGAAGCTCTGAAAAGAACATTCTGGGACTGGATCCAGAACTGCTCGGTTTCGGCAGGGAGGAGGCCTACAGCAGCCATCATCTTCCTCATTACTCCCTTCTAGTCTTCTTCAGAGGTGGTTTTAATCGTAGAGTGATCGGATTCGGGCGAGGATTCATATAACTGTTGTTTTGTGTTCTAACTCTACATGTTGAAGGTCTCGGGTTCTGGAGCCTATCACAGCCGGCGTTGGGCCCAGAAGCTACCGGGACGAAGAGACGGGCAATTTAGAGTCTGTGGTATTTTATAGTATTTTATTTTAGATGAGTATCTGCAGACGGAGAGAAGATGCAAACTCACAGACGGGGGTTTTATTTTTACTGAATAAAGTCTATTTACTGTCACCTGAAGGTTTCCTTGTTTTATTACCCCAAACTGTCCAAACACAACCCTCCCATTTATCCGGGCCGTGGACCGGCACTACTAGGGCTGGGTAGGCTGGTCACAGTCAGGACCCTGTCCAAGGGTCCACACCGGATTTCAGTCTCGCACTCTTTTGACAATGTACATTCTACTATGTGTGAGTAATGTGCTACTACGTGTGAGTAATGTGTTACTATGTGTGAGTAATGTGCTACTACGTGTGAGTAATGTGTTACTACGTGTGAGTAATGTGCTACTACTTAGTGAGTAATGTGTTACTACGTGTGAGTAATGTGTTACTACGTGTGAGTAATGTGCTACTACGTGTGAGTAATGTGTTACTACGTGTGAGTAATGTGCTACTACTTAGTGAGTAATGTGTTACTACGTGTGAGTAATGTGTTACTACGTGTGAGTAATGTGTTAGGATGTGTGAGTAATGTGCTACTACGTTGTGAGTAATGTTAGGATGTGTGACTTATTATATCGCGTTCAGGACTTAATAAGGCGTGGGACCGACAGTTTTACACCCTTTATTTGGAACCAGTGTCACATCTCTTGTCAATCAATTGTATTTTTTTATTTTTTTCTCAAACCGGTTACCGGTTGCCTCCACTCAGGAATGTCCATCACATTTCTCCATCTTCGTCGTCTTCGTCTTCGGTGTGAAAAAAGAAGATTGACATCCCATAACAGGAAGTGAGCGGAGGTTCAGAGTCTTTCTCGCCGTACAGACATGCAGTTGGTCCTGCTGAGGGTCAAAGTAACAGGAGAGTCTGTAGAAACACGACTCTGGACCTCTGAGAGTTCTGCTGCTCCGCCCCTGGTTCTGGAAGATCATCGTGATTAAAGTCAGTAGAAGCAGGCTTTGATGTTCTAGAAATGACCCCGATCCCCTGCCTTGTACAAACAAACGCTCTGATTGACACATTAAATATGAAGTTTTGTGTTTTCTAACCCAAATAAATGATTCATTCGTAAATATCTGGAGACATAGTGACATCATCCACAAAGGTCAAGCGTCCCGACCTGGTCCATCGTCGATTGACATGACGACAACGTAAAGACAAACATGGCGGTGAGAAGACCCCGGAATGTTACCGGTTCTAAGTGGAACAGAGATCAATCAGAAAGGCTCTTTGATGAGATAAGACCTTTATTTTCGTAATTGTTATACCACAGTTATTACGGAGCGTTGTCGGCAGGATCACATAGTGCTTCTGTTGCTGTGATCGACACGCCCCCTCTATTCGTCACATGACTTGACGTGGTCGGTGTCAGACTGGACTTTGATCCCCTGATCTGACCGGTTTAATCTTCAACGATCACTGATGAAGACATAAATATGGAGTATTCTGAAGCGGGTATTACACGACGTTTTTACTTTCCTATAAGGAAACGATTGAATTTCTAAGAGTTCTAGATTCTGTAAGATTTGACAAATATGATTTAGCTTTTACAAAAAGGCACAGTTCTGGACATCAGGGAGTTCATTGGACAGCCGTTCAGGAGCGGTTACTTTGGCTCCGCCCCCCTCAACCGTAGCTGATATTGAATTGTTAAATTAAATTCTGTGGTTTGTAAAGTGTCCAAAGTTCAAACAAAAACACATTTCATCCGAAAGAGAAGCTCAGAAGCGTCGGAGGAAGTTCATGTTGTATAAAAACACAGACGGGAGTAACCAGCTGTAAAAGTACACGTATAAAAACAACCTAGTTACTTCAAATACAAACAGGAAACACCGGCACGGGTTACAAAAATAAAAGCGGTGCTGGGTTAAGTGGATCCGGGACGGCAGGAGTCCATCTTCACGTCTCTGTGGTCACGCCATAAAAAGTCAACGTGTCAGCTTTAAGGCGGGAAACTGAAACGCCAAGAACGCGCCGCCTGCGTCGCATTTATACAGGCAGTAAGTTTGAATATAAGAGAAGTTAGTTCAGATTACAGATATCTAAATTCACTCTTTAGCGTTTGGACTGTGGGGCTTCAACTCTATCTTTGTCAGTTAACGTGAACATCACGGATCAGTCAGTGTCCATGCCACAGACAACAGCGCCCCCTGTGGCCTGTTGATGAATCTGCAGCAAACCGGCCGCGATCAAATCTGCCATAACCTAAAAAAACTTCTCAGGACAAGATCTCAGGACACCAAGTAAAGGGGACAGACTCAGACGTGGAACATGGACGAGGTCCGGGGTCCAAACATGACCAAATAATGACATCATCGATGTTGTTCTGACTTCACCTGGCAGTGGTTGTAATGTTATGGCTTATCGGTGCAGCAACACTGTGTCATGCATCAACAACCAAACGTTTGGGTGTAGCACACGGTGGCTAACCTCCCGCTAGCCCCACTCTGGAGACATTCCAGGACAAGTATTAAAAACCTAAGTTGAGTACAAGTAGGCGAGTATTATCGGTCAGAAGTACTCAAAGTAAATAAGTAGTGCACTAATCCTCCCACAACACTCAGATCCACGTCACCGCTGCAGATGTAATCTCATTACTTTATACTGTAGAGTACGTTCATCTCTGAGATCCCCACAGCAGTACCGACCCACCAGAACCACCGATCTGTGAAAAAACCCGATGGATTTTAATATATTGACTGAGAAAACGTCTAAAACTGTGATCTGAAAAGTAACTAGTTACAAGTTACTGGTTAATACTAACTAGTTACAATTTACTGGTTACTAGTAACAACCAAGCTACTAGTTAATAGTAACTAGTATTGGGTCAGAAGGATATAGTACCATCAAATGGAAATACTCAAGTACAGTACATGTATCTATAAGTGCAGTACTTGAGTAAATGTAATCTAGTTACTTCCCAGCGGTCGGTTCTGCTTCATCAGGTGAAAAACCCGCTGCTTTGGTTCCGTCTGAGAATTTTATCCATTAATCTGCTGGGGGGATTGAATCTCTCAAAGGCTCGGCGAGTCCAAAGACCCCGACCCGGACGGCTTCCTGAGAACTCCTCGCTGCCCCAGCCCCGCCCCCTCAGGCGTAGAAGATCAGCTCGGGGATCTGACCCCCCTGAACTCCGGTGCCGTTGGTGCTGTCTGAGGAGCACTGGAACTGGAAGGTCACTTTCCCACACTGCACCTCTGTCATGCCCTCCTGGCCGAAGTAGCTGAGCTCGTTGCCGTCCAGAACCACGCTGGCGGTGTAGAAGGTGTCCGGCTCGATCTGGACCGGGTAGTCGAACCACACGGTGAAGGTGCTGCTGGAACCGTCCGAGAAGTACTTGATGATCCTCTGGGCCATCGGCGCGCCTTGGCGCTTCAGCTCGATCTTGGCGCTGTACTCGGCGGAACCGCAGCTGGAGCCGTAGAGTCCGAAGCCGGCGATGAAGACGCGCCGGTCCACGGCGAACTGGATGCTGTCGCAGCGCCCCCGGTACCGCCACTGGTTGCTCCTGTAGGCGCAGGACTGGAAGCGGTGGCAGCGCTGCGGCGCCAGGCCTTTACGAGGTTTGGTGCAGAACAAGAGTTCGGGTTTGTTGGCGGCGGTGTGCCACAGGAAGATGTCGTTGGTCTCGTTGAGGGTGAGCACGCCGGACTGCGCCGCCCCGTTTGCAAAGTCCTCCAGCGCCATGGTGGGGATGCGGATCAGGTAGACGGCCTTCCCAAGAACCAGACGCCTGTTCTCGATAGTCGGCGCCAGGTCCTGGCGTTGGCACTCGGCCTCGGCCCAGTTCAGAGCCGCCTCCAACACCACCATCTCTTTGGCGTTGAGCGTCTCCCGCCGCAGGATGCTCTCCAGCGTCTGGGCGTCGATGTCGCAGAAGCCTTCGGACCGCAGCGCCAGCTCGGCCTGAGCGTCGATCACCTCCCAGCAGCGCTGCGTCAGGTCCGGCTCCTCGAACAGGCAGCTCTGAGACAGAAGCACGCAGGCGTTCTTGGCGCTCAGGCTCGTCTCCAGGAAGTTGACGCAGGCCCGGGCCAGATGAGGCACGATGTACTTTTTGGCGGCGTAGAGAGTAGCGAGCACGGTGTCGGCGCACAGGTCGATCTCATCGCAGTAGATGTACCTGGAGAGGAAGAGGGCGCGGTCAGAATGCCGTTCAAGGAAGTACGAACAGTTCTAGAGGTTCCATCTGGACCTGGGACTGGGCGGGTCCGAACAAAATGAAGAATCGCGATGAAATCATGATTATCTCCATGACTGTTTTTTTAAATTTTACCGTAAACTGTACTCTGCGACGTTAGCTCTCCGTCTTCCCCCCCCGACCCGACGTAAAGAAACCTCCGCTATCTCACATTAGCTCAGTTAGCTTAGCACCGTCTGGTGGATGGTATCCACTCAGAGTCCAGAAACCGGAACCTTATTATTAACAGAGGAATAAACACTCCGCCTTAGTCCTGAGTGGACTTCTACCAGGACAGCTTACGTTATGGATTAAGACTGCGATCTTTTAACGATTCATCGCCCGGGCCCAGTCCGACCCAAAACTAAATGCAATAACATGTCCGGAACCGTCTACAGACACCGAAGGAATCGGAGGTCCACATACTTCATCATGGCCAGGAATGAAGGAGGTTCCACGTCGGGGATCCGGATCTCGTCCTGATCCTCCGCCAGTTCTCCGTAGAACATGGCGTGGAACACGGAGCTGCCGACGGCCAGGACGTACTGATCGGGTCAGAGCAGCGACAAGTGAGACGCCAGGAGAGACAAAGACAAACAAACAAACAAACAAACATCTGCAGGATCACACCTTCAGTCTGTGCTGGATCGCTGCCCTCTTTTCCTCTTTCCTGGTTCTTATTATTATTCTTATTCTTATTATTCTTATTATTCATGCAGCGTCTTTCTTTGAGTTGTTTTTTTTCCCACAAAGACATCCGCTCTGCATTTCAGATGAATTAACGTTTGAACTTTGACCTTAGTAAACATTTGTTTGTAAACATTTGGAATCACTGTGAGGCTTCTGGGAAAGTCAAAGTTTGTGTCCGTCCAACCGAGTCCCTTAAAGCTGGACAAATGTTTCTTCAAAACACGATCTCCTCATATATCTATTTTAACTTCTTATTTTAAGTTCTACGTCTCTCTAGACATTATTATTATTTAAATTTCTGGGCCGATCACTTTTTTCTCCTTCATTTTTTACAAATTCTGATCGGACGTTTCCGATTTTCTCACTTCAAAGTCTAAAAATCATAGTGAGTGATGTATTCTAAGTGCTCTTATTTTGAAGGATTGCAGTGGAAGTAACAAGGCATTGTGTATGTGTTCTGATGAATGTCCCCTCCGTCCTCCTCCTCAGTCTGTTATATGTTCTATGTTGGCTTCGTTCGGGGACTTCAGGGCTGGCGGCTGGCTCTGAGCTCAAGCTAACGTTAGCTCTGCTAACATTAGCTTCAGCTAAACCTTTCAGGTTTTATTGTTAGTACCTTGTGTCCCGGTACTCGCTGCGTCCCGCCAGGCGGCCCGACCACAAAGTGAACGTCTGCCATGGTCTCATTGTTGAACATGACTGAATTCCTGCAAGGAAACATTCGTTAGCGTCTTTTCTCACCACCAGGAAACAGATGAAAGACTTTCCAGAACTCCGTACCGTTACAAACAGCATGAGATTACTTTTATTTTGGCGGGGACAAATAAAGAACCCTTCCTCATTCTGATTTAAAGGTGGGCTTTAAGAACCACTCTGCTGATTTTATTCACTTCAGTGAGTCTTTGTTGGAACAATTGAAAGAACATTCAATCCGTTTTGTATTTTAGCTTTATCCGCTGTGAGAGAAAACAAAATACGACAAGAACAGTTTTGACAGTTTTTCTCCGACACAGAACCACAAAAGTCTTCTTTTACTGGTGACTGGTCTCTGAATGATTGGACCTCCTGATGATCATCCCTCATCACAAACACATTTACAATCAGACGCTGCTTTTTCAGCCGTTTTCAAGAGTCCGATCTTATTCACAACATGGCTCCGCCCACTTCTCACCTCTGCTGACCCAGATTAATAAGAAAAGTCTCTGCAAGAGCTCAGAACCATCTAGATCAGACACAAACATTCTGGGATATTGTTCTGTGGATTAATAAAACCAAAATGGAACTGTCAGCGGGTCGGTGATGCAAACATTCAGAGACGATGTTTAATGACACGTTGTATTGAGTTATTTTGTTTATTTAGATTTAGTATTTGTTGCTAATAAATAAGATTTGTGTGATATAAACGTAAACATTGTCAAACCGGACTGACCTCTCTCTGATGGTCGGGTAGAGGCCCTGCCAGCTGCAGAAACCCCGAGAACCGCTGGTGTTGTTGTTGTTCTGGTTCTGCTGCTGGTACTGCTGCAGGGAGGTGGAGGTGGTGCTGACAGAGGAGACCAGCTTCTTGGTGGGAGGCAGCTCAGCAGCCATTATCGTCCAGTCAGACTGCAGGCTGGGTCATGGCAGATCCTGGATCTGATCTGGTTACGACCTGCAGGGTCTGGAGATCACGGAGGAGAATCTGACCTGAAATCCAGACACTGAAAAAACAACACTTTAAATACAACAACAACACTTTATTTTCACATTTTAGTTTATTCTAATAATCGTTAGCAAAGTAAAATTCTACATTCTTAAATAAAAGTTCACTAGTAAATGTCCAAACCGCGGAGTTCGCTCAGTAGCAGCGTTAGCATGTTTATGCTAAATAGTTAGCGAATTAATCAAAGTGTCTTTTCTAGAGTTGAATTCACTGTCAACATTAGAGTATAGTTTAAAAATCTCCGTTTATACTCACTTTATTGTTATTTAAAGTGTTTCTGCCCAGGTAATCTCCACATGTGAGGTATTTTTGTAGTTCTGCTTTGTTAACAGCGATTAGCTTCTTCTTCTTCTTCGGCTACTTCCGGTGGCAACCGCTCAGTGAAGAAACGCCGCCGCCGCCGCCTCCTACAGGCCACAGGCCGCAACTGCAGCGATTTTGGCAAAGTCAGTTGTATATTTCTGACACAAGGGGGAGCTCTACCTCCAAAAGTTTCACTGCTGGACTCGACGAGACATTTCTTATATTTTTCAAATTTTTACTGTTATTGTTCATATTTAACTCACTGGGGAAGATTTTTACAGAAAAGAGAAATGTTTGACAGTTTCTTCTTACGCACTAGGGGGAGCTTTTTGTGGAAAACAGGGTGTCTCGTCTGGAACTTACCCACAAGTCCAAGCGTGTCTGAATCCAGCTGATATGAAACGACACGAGGAAATCTGTCTTGTTTTATTACTGACCTCAGATGAACCAGTTACCTGTATTTATCTTTATTCTTCATCCTAACATCCTGTAGGAACGCACAACCGTCTTTGAGAAACTCAACCGCATAATAAAACATTTATTTCTTACTTGAATTCACACTTTTTACTGAAGTTATTAAAGTTTTGATTGCAGGACTTTTACTTATCCTTGACCTCCGGCAGAGAGGTTCAGCATCTCCCAGAGCTTCGTCAGCAGAGACTGGACCCACCTCCTCGGCTTCCACGTGAAACCATCCCTGATGTTCTTCAAAGATCGCGACCCAGAGACCTTCCGACCGAATCCCTTCAGAACCGCCTCACAGGTGTCAATCAAGCTTCTAGCCAACGTGAATGAGGTCACGAGTGTTTGTGCAGGAAGTGACATCATCCATGGAGATGCTGAAGGACTCAGGCTGGAGATGTAGTAAGAGTTCATTCAAAACTGACACGGGTTTAAACAGAATTTAATCGGGGCTGCGTTTAACCCGTCCCAGCGGAACGGGAACCGGCAGCGCCTGTTGGGTCCGCTGAGGTGGGCGAGTGAAGAACCACGCCGGCCCGATGATATTCAACATATTCCTTTATTGTTATTGATAAATCTCCCATGTTCAAACAACGAAAACAGAAAAAACACCATCTGTGCGTACTTCCTGTACTACTTCCTGTACTACTTCCTGTACGGCCCGAAGAGCATCTATAATCTCTGGAACAGTTTCACTGTACAGATTAAAGGACGACAGTTATTTACAGACAAACTGACCCGCTTTCTCTCCGGCGCCAGCCTGAAGGTTTGGCCACGAAAAAACAGTGAGATATAAATCAGCTGCCGACGTCACTACTGGCTAGTGTTGCTGCTGGACAGAACCTAAGACCCGCCTCCACGGGTCCAGAAACGCAAACACGCTGGTTCTATTGCTCTGGATTAAAGTAGAAACACGAGAAGAGAGTTTTTCTGATTCTGGTTCAGTTCTGGTCCGGTTCTTTGGGTGTGGAACTGGAGGTGTTGGTGGGAGTCGCATAATGCCCCCGACAAGCAAGCGGACTCGGTCCAGAATCGGTTTCTGCCTCTTTGAGGTCAGTTCTGAGGCGACCCGCCTGGTTTCCTGCATCCCTTTAATGTTCAGCCAGCGAGTCGCCGTCCTCAGTTTCCCGGGTTGAAGCGGGTTTTTGAGTCAAATCAAAACCAAGAAGAGAAAAGTCCCTTCAGTTTAGTCCGACACCACAGGGAATAAAGCAAAGAGAAAAAAGCAGCAAATAGTAACATTTAATTCCTGGTCCAGTTTTCAGACTAACTTTTGGTTTAAAGGAACAGTTCGCCAAAACTAGAAAATCCAGTCACCATCCGTGCAACAGACCCTTTTCCCGTCACGTCACCTGAACATTTGATTCAGGAGAATCAAATATTAAAAACCCAGAGGAGACACCACCTCAGGGTGGAGGAGCCAAAAAGAAGAAGAAAGGGGGAGGGACTAAAGCCAGGAGGAGGTGGTAAAACAACTAAAAAGAATGTCTTGTACCGTTAAATAGATTCTAGGGAAATGATGGTTAGCCGTTAGCGGTGGTCCGGTCGTGTTCCGTATTACCGGGCTTAAAACTTCGTAAAGTTTACAAACTATGTAATTGTTTTTACACCTTGAATACCTTAAGATTTGACAAATGTTACAGTTTATATCTTTACCTTCAGATTTACAAATAACGTTTAAGCTGTGAGATCTTGGACGATACGCTCGATATGCAGACGACTGTCTGTCCTACGTCTCATTCGGACTCATTCTAAAACCATCTTCAAAGCAGATCCGACCCACATTTGGCTCTAGTCTTCTACATTGTCCACATTTACCAACTTTTGTAGTCGTAAACGCTACGTTGCGCTAGCACCTGCTTGTTTAAACGATTCTTTTTTCAAGCGTGTGAATTCATGGCAGAGTGTGACGTCAGGGAAAAAGGGTCTATCGGGAAAATCTGACATTTTGTTTTTGTAGCTTCGACACGTGAGGAAGATGGAGAAAACCAACGGAAACCAATGAACTCCGTCTCCACCCAGAAGTCCATCTCCGAAAACTGGAAAATACGTTATTTACACCCCAAACTAATCCTAATATTCACTCTAACCCCAAATCTAAAAGTGCTAGCTTCAAAGAGCGTACATTCGCCACGATACGACCCACAAACGACCCGAGTGACGAGTTCTCGCGCCAAAATGAGAAAATAGCTGTACAAACGATCAGAACACGGGTTCGACCAATCAGAATCAACCGTTTAAAGTTCTGCGTGTTTTCCTGCTGCGTTCTTTATATTTGATCTCTGGGCTGGATGCGAACAATCCCCCCTTATGAACGCAGAATCTATAAATACTGAATATCTACGTTACTTTTAATAAGTTAATGTCACCGTCGTAGAAAAAAACACGGCTGCATCGGTGATTTAATGAAAGAAATAAAATAAAAATAAAAATCTGAGGATGAGAAAGAAAATATATTTATGTTCTACTTAAATCACCAAAGGAATAAAAGTCACATTTCAAGTGAAACAGAGGCGGCTGTAAAGGTTCCTGGTCGAGTTGTTGCCACTTTGTAATTGCACCTGTGTCTTTTTAGCCTTCCCACCTTACTGAATTTATATTTGTGCTCCCAGTTTGTCTCCTGTGTCTCGTTGACATCCCCTACTTGGTGAAGTTTTGGTGCGCCCTCTTTAGTTTGGCAGTTTGGTGTGGCGCCTGTGTCTCTTTAGCCTTCCTGGCTTAGTGTAGTTGTAAATTCCCTTAAGCTTGCCAGGTTTATCTCTGTACCTGTGTCTTGTTAACCCTTCCCTCCTTAATAAATAGACTTTTTTGTACACTCTCTATAGATTTCCAGTTTGTCTCTGTACCTGTGTCTCGTTGACGTCCCCTACTTGGTGTAGTTTTGGTACTCCCTCTTTCATTTGCCGGTGTGTTGTGATACCTGTATTGGCACCCGTCCTTCCTTAGTGTTTTGGCTTTTTGTGATCACTCTTTAGTTTTCCAGTTTGTCGTGGCACCTGTGCCTCTTTAAACTTCCCACCTTCATGTATTTAGTTGTAATTCCTGTTATTCCCAGGCTTATCTCTGTACCTGTGTCTAGTTAACATTCCCTCCTTAGTAAACAGACTTACTGTACTCCATCTATAATTCCTCCTTTGTCTTTGCACCTGTGTCTTCTCAGACGACCCTCCCCGGGGTAGTTCCTGTGCTATTCTTTCTTTAGTTTGGCAGTTTTTTTTTTGGTAGGCTTCTTGTTTGAGTATATTTAGTCTTTGTGCTCCCTCTTTAGTTGGCCTCCTTCCCTGTCTTGTGTTCTCCCTTCAGGTGATCAGTTCTTATTTGCACCTGTGTCTTGTTAGCTTTCCTTCCCTAGCGTTAGTTTTTGTGCTGCATCTTTAATTTGGCACTTCGTATTCATCATCATCTCCTTTGCCTTCTCACCTTAGTGTCTTTAGTATTTAGTCTTTGTGCTGTTTCTTTGATTTGCTACCTTGTCTTTGTACCTTTGTCTTGTCTGCCTTCCTTCCCTACTGTAGATTTGTTCTACAGTTTGTCTTGGTCCCTGTATTGGTAGTCTTGACTAGAACTCCCTCTTTCCATTGAGGTTTGTGTTTGTCCTGTGTCGTCTTCTAGACATCCTGTTCTACTCAAGTTTTGTGCTCCATTCTAAATTTGGCAGTTTGTATGTTTCACGGTCTTGGTTCAACTTCCATGGTTACATGTAGACTTTGTGTCCTCCCAGTTCTCATTTGCACCTGTCAGGTCAGACTTCCCTCCCTAGAGTATTTTGTCTTTGGACTTGTCTCGTTAGCTTTCCTCCCTGGTGTAGTTTTGGTGCTCGCTCTTTGATATGAGTTTCTCTTGGTCCCGGTACTGCTAGCCTCCCCCCCAAGTGTATTGACGTTTTATACTCCCCCTTTAGATTGACAGTTCTTATTTGCACCTGTGTCTTGTTAGCCTGACCCCCAGAGTAGATTTGGTAACCCCTCTTTATTTTGCGTGTTTGTCTCTGTCCCCGTCTTGGTAGATTTCCCATCAAAGAATATTTAGGTTTTGTCTTTGCACCTGTGTCTCGTTAGCTTTCCTCCCTAGCGTAGTTTTGGTGCTCTGTCTTTAGTGGGCAGTTATTCTTGGGTCCCAACGTCCCTTTTCAATGTTTTTGGACTTTCTGCCCCCTTCTTTTGGAATTGTTGACCCTTTGGGCCCCTCCACTAAACAGGGAGATGAAAAAGCCCCAAGAATGAAAACAGGAAAAAGGCAAGAATGTGAGACACAGGTGGCACAAAGACAAACTGGCAAAGTAAACAAGGACTATAAAGTCTAAATATTCCAGCAAGACACCAACGAAGCTAACAAAAATATCGCAAGAAATCGTAAAAAAAAACAACCCAAAAACAACGACGGGAATTGTTTACATCTTTGCCTCCCGACATGATGACAATATTCCTATAAAAACATTTCTACCTGTATCTTACAAGCCACAAACAGTCGCTTAAAAAAAACTATCAGTAGCGCCAAATCATAGTGACAATAATAATAATTACAGAAAATACATGATTCCAGGCAGTCAGCGTGAAAAGGTGGTACGGACCCGGGGAGGGGGAGTGTGTGCCGTTTGGGAAGAAATAACTACTTTACAACAATATGAGCTAATTAACGTTAGCCACAACGGCCGTGGGGTTTACCGGGAAGCTTGTTGCTGGACTCTTGGCTTAGAGCTCAAAGAAGTTATAAATAATTAGGCTGCAGCTCGTCAGGATTTACCTGAAACCATAAACACGCCGGGAAAACTTTTAGCGTCAGACGTTTCACCGCTTAAAAACAACATGGCTGCGGCTCAAACACTCCGCTCAGAGTGACGGGCCAGAGTTTTTGTAGGGTTTGGCTGGGGAACAGAACCGACCCATTGGTTTAACCGTCAAAATGGGCGGGGTTAAACCGAGACAGGGATTGCTGCCGCGGCTAGCATCGAGCATTTGCGCCGGTAGTTGTTGTAAGGCGATAAACACCGACGTGTCACTTTATATGTTTGTTTTTATAGTCAAATTATGTTTAGACCAACGTAGCGAAGAAACAGCATTAACTGGCTAACTTCAAACATGAGTTTGCGGCTAGCTGCTTACTAGCTAACATTACAGCAACTAACTGGTTCCAGCTTTGTGTTACATTAGCTTACCAACAAGTGAGCTAGCTTCTGGCTAATGTATCATTTTTTATTCCAATCAGATTTACCAAATTTTATGAATGACTACGACCCGAGCTGCAGACGGTAAACACAGAACCGGACCAGGTGGGCGGTGACTCCTGACCGGCTCGGGGTCGCGACCTCTCACGTGACGGGACGAGACCGACCCGCTGACCGACCGAGTTCGCGCTCAGAACAGGAAGTAATGGAATCACGCCATGGGAGGGTCAGAGGTCGTCTTAATCAGAAACACCAGGACTCGCGTGATGGAGGACGGAATCCGATGGCGTGACTTCAATTTGGCATTTTAATGAATTTTTCTCATCAACACCTGAAAGAATTTATGTTCTGAATGAAAAAAAAAAGAGGCACATCATCATCATCACCATCGTGATGAAGATCTGTGAAGGGCAGTGAGGAGGAGTTTTACCTGTTCAAGAACAAAAGAATAAAGACTATCCCCCCTTCCTGTGTCATCCATCTTCATCATCATCTTCTTCATCATCTTCTTCTTCTTCTTCGGAGGTTGGTTGGTTTCGGGACCCGGTCCAGCCTGAGTCCGAGGGGCGGGTCGGGATGAGATGAAAAATCGTATCGGCTCTCTGCCACCTTCAGGTTCCCTCGTCCGGACTCGGAGATCAACTCTTCCATCGCGGCGTTCCCTCGCCGCGGCGCCACTCCTCCTCGGGGCTCCGGTCGGCCTCGGGAGCTCTCAGGGTCATACGAAGACCTTGGCGAGCGCGTCGGCGCCGGCGCTGCCGACGTAGCACTTGGTGGGGTGGAACGCCACGTCGTGGATGGACTCCTCGAACTTCTTGCGGTGAGCGGTGAACTCCTGGATGCACGTCTTGCTCTCCATGTTCCACAGACGGATGGAGCAGTCGTGACCTGAGGGGAGGAGACAGACGGCCGATCAACTTTTCATCGTAAACACGTAAATACTCGCCGGTGTCCTCTGAGACGAGGGCGTGACGAAGGTGAACGCGGGCGTGACGAAGGAGAACGTACGCCGGTTCTCCTCTGGAAACAAGCGAAGGTTTTAACAAACATCTGCGTTCGGGACTAAATCCTAAACATAACGGCCTGAAAACCTTTGGAGGTAAAGCTCCCTCTAGTGGCGAGAATATATAACCCACCTTTCCCGTGAATCGCTCCAGTTCTTCCTCTCACTCAGGTCTTTGTGGGTATAACGTTTGAAGATGATCCATGGAGCGGTTTTTGAGTTACGCCTGTAAAATAGTGGGTTTCGTAAAGTTGCCCCCCCTACTGGGTAAAATATGAACTAGAGCGGAAATTATGGCCCAAAAAACTTTGGAGTTAATATTGTCGGAAATATACAACCGTTCTTTCCCAAAATCGCTCCAGTTCTTCCTCACACTGGGTTCTACGTGGGTCTAGAGTTATACAAGGATCCATGAATGAGTTCCTGAGTTATGGCGTTCACACGTAGGATCTAAGGATCTCCTCAGACTCAGGTCTCCATGGAGATGGAAACCTCTCCACAAACGGTTTCTGGAGCTTCACGGCGTTCTCCAGAACCAACTCCACCTCCCACCAGCTCCCAGGTGTGCAGATGTTTGGACCTAAGGAGGTCCAGGGGTCTTCTTGACGGGTGGAGGAGCGTCTCCTGACCTCCATCCTGGACTCTAAGGGTTCCCTCTCAGGTGAACTGGACCTTTAAAGAGTGATAGTGTTGATCATGGACTCACTTCCTGACATGAGGTACAGCCCGTTTGGATCCACAGCGAGACTCGTCACAGAGTCCAGGTGGGCCACCATGGAGTGGATCAGTTTACCTTCAGTCCAAACAAAAACAACAACAACAAAAACAACAACAACAACAAAAACAACATCTTCAGTCAGATGAGAGAAAACAAGGTGTCAACAATGATCTCATGTCAGCATGTTCCCCAGCATCCTCCTCCACCTCCACCCATTCACTGCCACACCTCCACCCATTTACTCCTCCACCTCCATCCATTCACTGCCACACCTCCACCTCCACCCATTCACTGCCACACCTCCACCCATTTACTCCTCCCAGCTACACCCCTTTCACCTGTCAGTCATATTTCCCTGTGTCGTGTTTTCTGATTCAACTCAGTAATAATTTACTTTTAATAACTTTAAATAATGTTCAGTTCTCATCCTGTCTCACCTCATCCTGTCTCACCTCATCCTGTCTCACCTCATCCTGTCTTACCTCATCCTGTCTTACCTCATCCTGTCTCACATCATCCTGTCTCACATCATCCTGTCTCACATCATCCTGTCTCACATCATCCTGTCTTACCTCATCCTGTCTTACCTCATCCTGTCTTACCTCATCCTGTCTTACCTCCTCTTACTTTATCCTGTCTTACTTTATCCTTAGTCTTATCCTGGTTTCCTCCTCCTCATCATCACTGGTCACTGACTGTGGGCTCCTGTGTGTCTCTGATGATGATGATGATGATGATGCTGCTGCGGGTTAATCAGGTTAACTTAAACTCTCAGCTCTTCTCCTACAAACCCCGACTGAACCTCGTCTCTGTGGGCGATGAACGTCTGTGCAGTAAACGGACTTTGAAGCAGGTACCGGTTCTACTGCTGGAGCGCCGGCGCCGTTACCTGTGTTGTTGTCGAAGAACTGGATGTGTCGGTCTTCCTGAGCGGTGATGGTGATTGGCAGCGTGGGGTGACTCAGCACTTTGTTGATCTTGCAGGGATCCTCTGTGTGGGCACAGATGTGACATGGAAGTGAAAATAGTTCTACAAACGGCCCGGACCCTCGCGAACGGGTCTGGGCCTGGACTGATGGATTGATGGATGGATTGATGGATTGATGGATTGATGGATTGATTGATGGATGGATTGATTGATTGATGGATTTACCCAGAGGCCCGGCGGACTCCAGCTTCAGGATGAGCTGCTGCGTCTCCATGTTGAAGAGTCCGATGTGGCCGGAGCTGAAAGACGTCACCATGTGAAACGGCTCGCTGCGAACCAGGTCCACTGAGGTGGGGGTCCCCAGTTCTGAGACAAACACAGACAGCAGAGGTTCCCCGGGTCTCAGAGATCCAAAACCCAAAACTGAACCAAAACCCTAACTCCTGTCTGCCCACGACCTCTGACCTGAGTATTAGTACACAAATAATCCATTCATAAATACTGCATCAACGTACAGCAGACAGAGCTAACCGACTTTGAGGCAATGTTAGCATATCAGCAGCACGCTAACATAGCATCTCAGCTGCACGCTAACATAGCATCTCAGCTGCACGCTAACATAGCATTTCAGCAGCACGCTAAGATAGCATCTCAGCAGCATGCTAACATAGCATCTCAGC
>VRLP01008517.1:0-16425 GCA_009660295.1 Lophius piscatorius
TATATATATATATATATATATATATATATATATATATATATATATATATATATATATATATATATATATATATATATAGACAGTAGATTACTGCACGACAAGTCAAACAATATTTACAAAAACTTGTACTACTGTACAAACATGGCAGTGGCTCCAATGTAGAAGGACCAGCTTCCTCTGGAGTTCGAAAGGTTTCTTTTCCAAACTAACATTAAACAATAAAAACAGTTATGAATATGATATTTCCATTTATTCAAAGAGACGCCCCTACATTTTACAGACTGTCACTTTAATGAAGCTAAGTGACTGTCTTGGCTGAAAAGATACCGTGCACACTTACTCACCGTTAACCCTAACTTGCCTATTTATTGTTACATGCCTGGCGCTTTTACAGAGTAACTTAAGTCTTTCATTAGATGATAAACATCCATTAGCACGACAGCGCGAGCCAACTGAGGAATACACGCGCTAATCGCGTGATAATGCTATTTTTACGGTTTGATACGTAATGAGATATTAACCGTTCCAAAACCATTCACGGCAAAACGTAATACTCTACATAAAGAGGTGTGTCGTCAAAAGGCTGACACAGTCTGAATAGAGGTTTAGTTTCATAACGGAATGAGGGTTTGCCTCACTCGAGCATCGGAAGTTTTAAAACTTAAAAACATTGACCATAATTTCACCAAACACAGATATATCTCAAAGATTATGCACATATTTTAGGCATTTTGGGGGCAGAACTTCGTAGAAATTAGGTGTGGTTTTCAGGCATGAGTATGTCGAACACGAGGAGGATATCCGCAGTAGCATCAAACTTCGAGAAGCTCATCTTTTAACAAGAGGAAACTCACCGGGGATGACGAGTGTCTATAGAATGCCAGGACAGCCTGATATGTTTAAGAAATCACACTGATGTCCACCGAGGAAATCCACTGTAGTTCGTGTTCCTTTTAACTTTGATACTTTAACCAAAACAAATTTCTTCAGACACAGAAATACGGTCCAAGTCCTGTCAACCACAAGACGATTTGGGGTTCAACTGTCAAGCTAGCCGGAATCAAATACAACGACTTCCTGTTTTAACCTTTCAAATAGACGTCATATGGAAGCGTCGGAGATGTGCTATTAAAACTTCACAACCGATTGATAGTTGTTGAAACTGGAACTTGGTTCTAACTTTACAAAGACCAATCAATCATGAAGAATATTTGTGCAACTACCCTCCAACCATATTAAGATGTTAAAATATATTATTTCTTTGCAAAATACGTTCACGTTTTTAACTTACTTCGGAGGAAAAATGTTTCACTTCCGGTTAGATACCAGCTCGTACTTGATGCGGAGGATGTTCAATATGGCTGTCAGTAGTAGATGAGTGGATACCTAAGACTGACTCATTATTTGAAGGCTATTGGCTGAATTCATCTCTGCAAATACTTCGTCATTGAGGTCCTTAATTTGCCCTACAGTCAAATCACATGCAACCAGTATGCAGCTTTTGTATTTTTCAGCTCTTGCAGTTGAGAAATATTGTAGGCTATGGAATGCAATATTCAAAATTATGTAGTTTTTATAAAAAGTATAATCGGTAATAATCACTATACTATTGTTTATCTTACATCCTCGTTTTGACTTATAGTTTTACTGTAAAATTATTATTTATAAATATTATTAAGTATATATTTATAGTTTATTGATCCCCACGGGGTAATTTGTGCGTTACAGTTGATCCAACTTTGTAAATTGACAATAGAAAAAACCAAGAAATATAAACATGTGTATATATAAACCTAAATAAAGAGACATGCATTAAATAAAAATAAAAGATATAAATATTACAAAAGAGTCCAAACTCCAGGAAAAAAAAGCAGATATAATGTAAAAGTAGTCCAGTGAAGTTGTTCAATAGTGCAATTGGTGGATAGTTATTTGAAGTAGATCAATGATCGAAAAGTTAATTTTTTTCCTTCTATTTTTTTTTCAGACACAACACAGTCTCATGGTGATTTGTTGTAGATTCTGACTGCAGTCAGAATCAAACTGCATTCAGAATCTACAACACTCAGAATATACAGTAAGAACCTTATCAGATTACAGGATACTACAAATTTTTGCCACTTGAAGGTCACCATAGATTCTTTGAAAGGGGATGTGAGCTGGTGTGTAATTTAAGATGCAATCTTCAACTTCAGTTTCTACAAATATATCCACTATTCCTCCTTAGCCCATGTCCAAATGATTTCAATCTGGCCTGTTTTACATGGTATCCAAGATGTCTAACCTTAGCTGTCCTTCTGAAGTGCTCCGATCTAATCCTGTCCATCCTTGTCACTCTCAGAGAAAATCTGAACATTCTTTAACTCTGCCACCTCCAGCTCTACCTCCTGTCGTTTAGTTAATGCCACCATCTCTAGACCATACGACAGAGCTGGTTTCACTACCGTTTTGTTTACCTTTCCCTTCACTCTTGTGGCTACTTTTCTGTCATAGATAACTCCTGACACCCCTTTTCACCCACTCCACACTGCGTGCACTACTTTCTTCACCTCTTTTCCAAACTCCTTTTTGCTCTGAACAGTTGACTCCAAATATTAAACTCCTGCACCTTCTTCAAATCCTCACATTGTATCTTAGGCATTCTACCGGCCTCCCTGTCATTCACACACTCTTATCTTGAGACTTACTCTCATTTCTCTCCTCTCCAGCTCATAGATTCACCTCTCCTTTTTTTCTACCTTCTCCCGGCTCTCATTATAAATCACAGTGTCCTCCGCAAACATCTTAGTCCTAGGAGATAGGTGCCAGATCTCATCCATCAGACGGACCATCGCTATAGCAAACAGGAAAGTATTCTGAGCTGATCCTTGGTGCAGTCCCAGCTTCCAACTTGAACTCATCCGTCATTTCTACTGCACACCTCACTGCCATCATACTGTTCTCATTTATATCCTGGACCACTTTAACATACTTCTCTATCACTCCAGACTACCTCGTGCAATACTACAACTCTTCCCTCAGCACTTTGTGGTTCAATTTCTCTAAGGCCACAACGTCACAATGCAACTCCTTCTGACCTTCTCTGTACTTCTCAATCAGCATTCTCAAAACAAGCATACAACTCAAAGCATTCTCAAAACAAACTAGTGCTCTTTCTTTGGATGAAACCATAATGCTGCTCACATATTGTCACCTCTTTTCATGACCAAGTTTCCAATACTCTTTCCCAGATCTTCATTGAAGTACTCCTTCAATCTTGCCATCACACTCTCCTCACTTGTTAATACATTTCCCTAACCTGTTGCACATCCTTTAAATCTCAATGTGTGGGCCTCGCCAATCAGTGGAAGTCCTTTTCTCCGTCCTTAGTGTCCAACCTGTCATAGATCTCACCATAGGCCTCTCGTTTAACCTTTCCTACCTCTTCCCCTTGTGCCACAGCTCCATGTATTTTTGCCTACTTTTTTCATCTCTCTTGCTATCCCACTCCTTCTTTGCAAACCTTTATTGTACAATCTAGAACCTCCCCATTCCATCACCAAGTCTATTTACCTTCTTTTCTCTGTCCAGATGAAAAATCAAGTAACCTCCTACCTGTCTCGCTTATTGCTGTTGCCTGTAGTTACCCAGTCATTTAGCAGTATTTCATTACTACTCAGACCCTGTCTTAACTTTTTCCTGAAGTTCACACATCAGCCTTCCTTCAGTCAGTTTCCACAATTTGATCCTTTGCTCTTTCCTCTTTTGTACCACCAGAGTCATCTTACATATTACCATTCTATGCTATCTGGCTATATTTTCCCCTCTCACCACCTTGCAGTCTCCAATCTCATACGGATTGCATCTTCTGCATAAGATGTAGTACACCTGTGTGCTCCTACATCCGCTCTTATATGTTACCGTGTGCGCCGCCCTTTTCTTGAAATACATTTTACCCACAGCCATTTCCTTTCTTTTCGCGAAATCTACCGCAATCTGTCCTTCCACATTCCTGTCCTTAACACCGTACCTGTCCATCACCTCGTAATCTCCTCTGTTCCCTTCGCCAACATGCACATTAAAGTCTGCTCCAACCACCACTCCTTCATCACTTCATCCAACTCGCTCCAGAAATTCTGTTTCCCTTTTCTACTCAAAACCAACTTGTGGGACATAAGCGCCTCCCATCCGCACCATGATTGCACCCCACTCTGATACTTCCAGCCTTGCTGCCTTTCCAACTGGTCTCTTGAATACACAATATATCTACCTTCCTCCTCTCCATCACATCATCTAGCTCTCAACCTACACATGTCATTGTGTCAACATCTTAAGTTCCTACTCTCACCTCCACACTCCTGCCTCATCTCTCATTGTTTTGATTCATGTATTCCACCTACCAACAGTAGCATGGTTTCCATCGGCACCCTGCTTGTAAACAATGCCAGTGGCGGCCGCTGCCCCAACTGATCCAGTTTGGAAATAGAGTTTTGAGTTCAGTACATGCGTACATTATGCATTGGTTTTACTTTCAACGTCCTTCCTGACACCACACTCCACATTTATCTGGGCCTGGGAATCGCGCTAGTATGTATAAAAGTACAATCTGTACTTTTATACATACTATAAAGTACTTTATTGTACAATAAAGGTTTGCAAAGAAGAAGTGGGATAGCAAGAGAGATGAAAAAAGTAGGACTTATACCTAATGTCCCTGAACCTTGATTCAGAAGGATGACTGATTCAATACCCAGTTCCACAGTCACACAATCAATTTTGCCTGTTCTCTGATAAAATCATTAATGTCTATGTGAAAAGAATCAAAGTCATATGAACTAATTTCTCCGAATTATCTGGATATTTACTCTTTGAAACAACTGTATTTAAATCAACTCAATTCAACCTTTACTCCCATTCAAGTACATACATAGTAGATATATAAACAAAATGACGTTTCTTACGGACCATCTAACAGTGTAACAACAAGAGATTCATATATACAACCATCAATTGTTGCAGAAGACTCAGACATACACAAAACAACCGGAGCAATGACAGTATTGCGGTAGATACGTGAGGTGGGACAGGACAGTGACCGGTTTCTCATTGTCTCAAATCGTCTCATACATGAGGCTTTATAGACCGAAACCTAGAAGTTTGCATCTCACGGAAATAATAATGACGGAAAAATAAAGAAATAAGAAAATAAATATTTACATATTCATATTCACAAAAGCAGGAAATAAGCACATTCTAAATATTCTTGGTGTAGGTAGAAAATTGAATACATTACAAAAAATTATAAAGTCAAAGTGTGTAAAAATATATGTAAATATGTTGCATTTGTAGTGCACGAGTAAAATGAATGCATTCTGAAAATGTTATTGCGTTGTAAAAATGAATACAATTCAACAATGTTAAGTAAAACAATCTAAAATAAGATCAAGCCCACACATTGATTGAACAAGCCCTATGAGTATCAATACGTTAAGTTCTTAGTTAACTCTCTAAAACCGGCCAAATAATGTAGCAAAATATTGTAAAGCTGTCTCTCCATCAGAATGGCTACTTCTACATCATTAACGTCATCCTGCTCTAATACTCTATCCTATATGGTCCAGCTGTCCTTCATGTATCAATGGAACGGTCTGTACTGCACACTGTGCTGCAACCTGAAAACGTATATAACATATTATTATTATATTATATTACATATAAACTTAAACTTAAACTTAAACGTAAATACATACATTTACACAATTTCAACATTTAATTATCTTATCTTATCTTATCTTCTCTTCTCTTCTCTTCTCTTCTCTTCTCTTATGTAGTTATTCAAAGAACTGTACTGTAAGCTAATCCTGAGAAAAAGGTGGTCTGGGTAAGAGGTTTTGCCAGAAAAGTAAAGACAAAGGTGTTTTTTTCCTTCAAAGTAGTCCTTTAAAAGTGAAAAGATAAATGTGTGGATCTCAGCCTATAAAGAGATGTGTGGGTGTCCCAGCTCCTGATACAAGACGTAATAATGGTTCCCGCTCAAAACATTATGAGTGGCAACATGTAGGTGTTTGAAGTCAGGCCAGGTGTGAAATAGCAGTGATCTACCACCAGATGTCATAGTGTCCCAAGGTGTCCCTGCTCAGGAACAAAAAAAAAGACATCCTACACCAGTCAGAAAATAGGTCAAGCAGACTAAAGACACTACAGATACCTTTCTATAGTCCTGCTGTTAGCTGGTTAAATAAGAATAAACTTCCAAAGAAAGTTTACATTTGGCTAGTAATGCATTGCATTGTACACAATTATGCCTCCTCTCAGACTATGGTGAACACCATTGATATCCATTTGGTATAAAATAATAATAATAATAATACATTTAATTTATAATGCACTCTACATTTGGATCAAATCTCAAAGTGCTAAATGACACTGAACATGAGAAATTTGAATCTAAAATGTATAGTCTGATCAGTCAAAATGAACAAAATGTCTTCAAATTGTTCTAAATGATACAACTGAAATCTTAATAGTAATGATAAGAAGAAGAAGAAGGAGAAAACGGAGGAGAAGGAGGAGAAGAAGAGATTATAGAGCTTAAATATCATATTTCTATAAACCAAATTTAACATGGTAATGAGAAGAAACCCCGACAGTTGGTTTGACCCAGTGATGTCATCCATGACATCACCAACATTATAAAAGTCAGGAAATACTGGGAAGTTCCCTGCCCAAGTAATAATCCTGCATGGTGAACCAAAGAACAGACAATTGTAAGTATGAGCAAAGAAAAAATCAATATCCATGTCTGCAACACAATAAAAGTAATTCATAGTAGCTCATAGGTGTGTTTACTTTAATTTACTTATATAGTCTGATATAAACTGTGTAACTCCAGCAAAGGTAAATTCTTTACATGGTATTTCAAGGTATTACGATGACAGAGTATTCACCAAAGCACACAGTTAATGCACTTCATAGAATTTGTGCTTATTAAAACTGAGTGTCATGAACTGCCGATTGAAAATAAAAGGTTTTATTTCGCTTCAAAGATAAAGAAATGTTATTTTTAATATCTACAACTTATTTTAAGGCAGGGTTACTCCAAGAGTACTTCATGAAAGTACTTCATAATATTTTGGCTCTTAATTTAGCAAGCACCAAGTATAAATATACAATTTGTATGAACTACTAATAGTAGGAACAGCGTAGGAACATTTATTTTATACCACATCAAATTTTTTCTTTGTTGCAAATGAACGGGACTACAGTTGGACAGGAGAGGCAACAGCAAGAAAAGGGAGGAATGAAGGGGAAAAGGGAATGGTTTGGGAGGAGGTGGCCATAAACCGTTTTTGTCTACTCATCCTTCCTCACTGATTTTTCTCTAGTTTTCCATTTTACTATTGTCCTTGACTATACTGGTAGTATGATGCAGTACCTGCAGAACCTGCAGCCCACTCAGGTTCAACAGGTAGTCCAGCCCTTCAAGGATTGAACATCAATATGAGCCGTCGCAAGAAGGTTTCCTTGGTCTACCATTACAGTCTCAAGAGCAAGGAAGAGATAATAGGAGAGGGTTTTGGCCCCATGACAGCTGGACAGGTCCATAGAAGGACAACAACCCTGCAGGTGGACCGGTATCTGCTCCTTAGTGTGGGGCGGAACAGGAGGAGCACTGCCGGAGCTGTAAAAATTTAAGTTAGGGGGCAACTGGTGTGACATTTCTGACAAAACTGTCAAACAAATTCCAAGAGAGTCTAATGAGTACCCAACCTCCTGTAGTGGGACCTGTGCTCAAAGCCCAGCACCATGCTGCTGGAACAATAAGAATGGGCTTCTCCATTGGTACCCCGTTCTCCTCGCAGATGTGAACAAGTTCACACTGATTAAAATCTCATCCTCCACCAGGACAATCAGCAGGGGGGCCCCACAGGGCTGTGTGCGGTCACTGCTACTCTTCTCAATCTACACGACTGACTGCACTTCTGACGACCCACTCCTGAAGTTTGCAGACGACACAATCATCAAAAAGGCCCAGCAGAGGATGTACTTCCTACGCCAGTTTAGGAAGCTCAACCTGCCTCAGGTGCTGCTGATCCAGTTTTACGCTTCAGTAATCCAGTCTGTTCTCTGCACATCCATCACTGTTTGGTTTGGATCAGACAGACTACAACGGACAATTAGATCTGCTGAAAAATATCATCGGATCCAACCTGCCCTCCATCCAGGACCTATACTCCAGAGTCAGAAAATGGGAAGGAAAATTCACTGCAGACCGTCACACCCTGGACTCAACCTGTTTGAACTTCTCCCCTCTGGCCGGCGCTACAGAACACTGTTCGCCAAAACTACCAGACACAAGAACAGTTTCTACCCACAGGCCATCAACCTGTCGAACAATCAAACCAGTGTCAGTGTTGTACAATAACCTGGATCACCTCATTACACAATAACTACCTCCAACTGTCATTACTCTGACATCTTTGCACTGTCATATATATTTATATATACATATTAATACATAGATATTTAAATGTATATAGCATGTACAAAAGATGATCTCCATTTGTTTATAGCCTGTATATTTGTTTATTGCCTTGTTCATTACATTTAAAATTATTTATATGACGTTCGTACTGTGAGAGCTCAGTTAACCGGAGTCAAATTCCTTGTATGCATATACATGGCAAATAAAGCTGATTCTGATCTCATGTGACAGACATGAAAGAGTCTGGAGACACTGTGTTGAATGTTATGATGTTTGCAACATCCTCCAGCAGGGCCTGTTTGTTTGTGGGTCAGTGATGATCTGAGGAAGCAGATCCTTGGCAATCACACAAAACTCCATGTGTTGGCCAAGAGTGGCGTGACTGCTGTTAGGTAACAGGATGAAATCCACGGACCATTCGATCTTAGACTGGTGTAGTAGACGCCGTTGGTCAAGGATACTGGACCAACCTCATGTTGTCAGTGTTTAGGCAGTTCCCGGATGATGAAAGCATTGCAGTTGACTGGTTGTCAAGTTCCCCAGACTTGAATCCTACTGAGAACCTCTGGGACGTGATGTATAGCGATACATACCAGGAGATGGATGGTTAAATGAGGAGACGACACCAAGCAGCACCACTGACTGTCCAGGAGTTCATTGATATTCTCCAGTTCTGGGAGTGGATCCCCCCCCAGTACACCATCTGCCAACTCATCAGGGGTATGCCCAGGAGTGGTCTGGAGTGCAGACTGGCATGTGGGGGTCGATCGTTCTGAGTTGTCCTAATGAAATTTACGCAAGTTGGATCAGCCTGTTTTTTCAGTTTGCCACTTTGGTTTTGGGTGTGATTTAGAGTCCAGCCCTCAATTTTGGTGTCCATTGACTGTTCGTATATTATTTTGTTCTCAATGAATTACACAATTTACGTCAAAGATATTCAACTTGAATATTTCATTGATCGAGATCCAATCTGTGATTTAAGTGTTCCCTCGGAGAAGTCTTTTTCATCACACATCAAAATTAACCGCAGAGGCACATTATTGCTTTCTCAGAGGACATGGAAATGCAAAGTTATCGCTGTTTTAATATTTTATTCTATCCATAGTTACATGGGTAGCATTCACATAAACCTGACTTAATGAAAACTCAATATTTAATTATATTGAAAAATTAGATTTGGCATACAGTATTTTATATTTTAAAGAACAGAGATGTGTTTTTATATATTTACCGTATACCTTAAAGTATAGTAGTTCTTTTCTTCAAGCGGTATCTGGTTTGACCCCAGTGAATTACTGCTACTTATTTACTTCTGATCTGGGAGAATTGATAATAATCAAACTAGTGTTTACTCTCGGACAGTTTTAGCTCAGCCAATTGGACATTATATTAGAAATCTGATAATCTAATAATAAGATTAGAAACCTTACCATCCTAAGGCGGTCTTGTTTCAAAATCTGGCTAAATGTCACCATTATTTTCATCTAATTTAGGGAAAATGTCATAAAATGAAATACACACCACCATCAAACTGCAAAATGGCAAAGAAAGACAATGTGCAATTTTCACAATTTTTTAGGAACAACAGATGAACAATATAAAATTTTCAACACTTAACTGTCACAGGTATTTGATTGTAAAATATAAAATCAATGATTTATATGTGAATAGATACAGTATCCGAATAACCCAGGCACGTATGGGTCACAAGCTAAGGTACTTCTAGTGCCAGTCCCAAGCCCGGATAAATAGGGCTGATGTCAGGAAGGGCCTAAAACCTATGCCAAATCAACATGCCGAGCAAAAAAAATGATTCCAAGCCGGATCTTCTGGGGCTCGGGTTAACAAATACCTTACTCTGGTACTGTTAGCCAGCAGGCTATCGGCGGTATTAACAGATGGAAAAAGATGATCCACTGGGGCGATCCCGAAAGGGAGAAGAAGAAAGACGACGAAGACGAAGATACAGTATCAGAATCTTCATTGATCGTATAATTGATATTTTACTATCAGCTGTTCCTACAAATGCATATGTAGTATTTTACCATGTAGATGGAGTCTTTGGAGTAATGTTTGGATCGACAATGAAGGTTTGAATTGTGTTGTCTCTGACTTTCATATTAACCCTTGGGACATTTTGGGATTTTCTTTTAATCACTTTGATCGCGAGAAATAATGTAAATGACTTGATTTTTCGACAGATTGTACATTTCTGGTAGAATTTTGTCATTGAAACCTCTGATCCTATAATATATCAATAATTCACAACAAGGTTTATTCTCGCAGCATGTTAAGGACAAAAATGGCCCGATTGAAACAGATTAAACTGAGATTTTTGATCAAACTGGCATCCTAAAAACAAATCATATATTCCATGTTGTTAAGCTTTCATTCTGGAACCTTTAAAGTCTTAATTGTTATTTTCACAATTTTTTTATCCACTGGTTCCTATTTCTCAATAACAGGGAAAACTCCGGCAAATTTCTTATTTCCTGTAACAGACTTTACGGCTGTTTAGAAAGACCAATAAAGACATCGTTTGTAACTGGAATGGATGTCGGAGAGGAATGTGTTTGAGTAGTAATTTCTCCCTCTCAGTTCTTTCTCTCTCTCTTTCTCACACACGGACACACCATTACTGGATTTTATTGGGTTCATATCCTGACATTAAAATTAATATTTGATACTTTAATATACTTGTAAAGTATATTTAAAGTGTGTGTGTATATATATATATATATATATATATATATATATATAGTAACTATTTTTTTAATGGTATTTGATATTTTGAATACTAGCTGAATCAAGTAAACAAAGTTGTATTTAGAGGGTTAAAATGTTGAGAATAGATTACTAATTTATAACCAATACTGAGTTGGTTGTCTTCTAAGAGCATGTGAATATAGCCTGATGAAGTGAGGCGCAATGGTTAAATTAATATAATAAAGTCATAGATGTTTTTTTTATATTGCACAGAGATCCGACGGCTATCACTATACTTAAGGGTAAACATGAGTGTTTGTTCCTCCCACTGGTTGCCTGACATAGAAGCAAATATTTGTAATGGTGGGAATATTGTGGTGAAACTCAGAGTGAGATTGCTGTGTTCCTCTTACTTCTTCATTTCTTTGTGCCGCTGTCATTCCCTGGGGTAGTCCATAAACTTTTGCAGTTAGAGGTGTCACATTGAGCCACATGAGGAACTAGTCTTGTTCTGTATTTAGCCTGACATATCACTACATCACAAGATCCTTGTTCATGTGACGGAGGGCATGTTGAGCCATTGTCAAAGCAGTGAAAGGAACCTCTGTCAGGGGACTAATAGGATGAGGAATTGGACACATTTGCTTTGATTGTTCTGACAGACGTTATCAGTTGTATGTGTGTGTGTTTTGGCTGACAGTTGGATCTGAGCTGGGACTGTGGATTATATTAATATTATTATTATTATTTATCATTGGTGGGAAGTAATAAAGAAGACATACTCCACTATAGTAATTTAGAAAAGTTTTCTGATATCGGTAATTTACTGGAGTAATTGTTTTTCTTACAACTAATACCTTTATTTCCTACATTAAGTCAAAAGCGTCTGTACTTTTTAATATTCTCTCCAATGCAGACTTGTTGCATATGTTAAATAGTTTTATTTTGAATCAGTATGTCTTTGAAATAAACAAAAGCAGTCAAAATGTTGGACACAGTTTAACTTTTTATGTTTATATTTTTAATTATCACTACTTTCACTTTTATACTTTTCTTTAAACTTTCATATTACTCAACTCAACTTTATTTATAAGCATATTTAAAAAACAACAAAGTTGTCCAAAGTTAATGTACAGTCAATAAAAAAATAGACACATGATTAAAACACAATGTTACATCAAATAAAAGCAGTAAGACCAGAAAGAATTAAAAGTCCAATAACTCATCCTGGATTAAAAGTCAAGGAATATAAATGAGTCTTAAGTTAAGATTTAAAAACACACAGAGTGGGGGCTGCCCTGACATGACGGAGCGACTCATTCCACAGTTTTGGGGCTGCAACAGAGAAACCTCGGTCACCCCTCATTTTCAGTTTTGATTTAGGGACGACCAGAGACAACTGGTCAGCTGACCTCCTTGACCGTGAAGGAGTGTAAGTCTTTAAGAGGTCAGAAATGTACGTGGGTACCGACCCATTTAAGCATTTAAAAAAAAACAATAAAACCTTAAAATGTACCCTAAAACTACTGGTAGCCAGTGAAGAGAGGGCAGAATGGGGGAGATGTGCTCTCGCTTGCCTGACCCTGTTAAAAGCTGAGCGGCGGCATTTTGAACCAAATGTATACGTGAGAGGGAGGTCTGGTTCACGCCAAAGTAAAGTGCATTACAGTAGTCCAGGCGGGTTTTAATAAAAGCATGAATAAGCTTTTTAAATACTCCATACTTTTATTTTCATACTACTCCTATTTAGTTTTTTACTTTACTTCCATACTACTCCTTTTCTCCTATACCTTGTTGCTTTTATAGGGTTATTCTTTAATATTACTACTTTTTACTTTGATCATTTGAATATATTTCAGAGTTTGTCCTCAATTGTACTTGAGTAAAGAAGCTGAATCAATACTTTTACGAGAGTTGTTTTTTACACTACTAACAGCACTTCTACTCAAGTTAAGAATGTGTGGACTTTTGTGCCCTCTGTTATTTATGTCCATTTGTATTTGAATATTCCTGTAACATTTGGTTGGAGAAAAAGTACAGATTGGTCCTTTAAAAGATAATTCTGCAGATTTTGGTTCAGATCCTTGGATTCGTTCATCCACTGTCTCTCCTCTCCATAACCTATTTGTATTTTGATTGCCTGCAGGAGATGCTGCATTATCATTTTAAATGACCTGGTTGACCTAAGTTTACCACAAATGTCCAAATGTTTTCAATTTGCTGCATAGTTCGATGTAATGAAAAGATAAAGTTAGAGTCAGTAATGGTGTTAACACTACTGGGGACTGATGTGTGTGTTTAGTTCACAGAGGCGTGGATGTTGTTATGTGTTGTGCAATTGGAAAGGACCTTCATTACTGTCCTGTATGTGTCTCTTCCTCCTCTCTGTTCACTGTTGACCAGTTTAAATGGACCATGCACCAATCTTCTTTCACTTCTCATTAGTCCTGCTTCCCGCTGCAAGTATGATGTCTATCTTCAATATTTAGTTATTTTAGACCTTCAAATGGATTTAGTCATTTAATAATTGTTGGCACCTGTGGTCTTGTAGGAGCATTGACGTGCAGGATCTAAGTACAACGATGGGACAGCAACTGTCCGGAGGAGAACTCCCGGAGGAAACATTGGAGGTTCTGTCAACGAACAAGGGTAGGAATCAATATGCTTACTACTGAGCATGGATGGAGTGCTCTAGTGTGTGTTTGTACATGTACTGTAGGTCTAATCAAGGTTTAATAATACAAATGCTCTTTATCGGCGGTGAAAAAAGATCTCAAAAATTTAAATATTTGTATGTATTGAAACAAAAATATCTAATAGCAGGGGGGCCTGTGTGTTCAACTATTTTCCCCTTTAGAAACCAAATGCAAGAACTAACAAATAGCATCAATAACTGATTCCACTTTGACTAGACACACTCAGTCAAGTCATCACTAGACTCTTTTCAAGAAGCAGGAAGTTGAAATGAAATGTCCGGAACCAATTTAAGATTTAAATGACTGGATCAGGGGAATGATGTTAATATGTTCAGAAGTTGGAATAAATAAAATTGTCAAACTCCGTTTGAAGGGTCACTAAAATAGTGTAAAAAACAATGACTATTACCAATGGATCCACGGTTTGATAAATGGCGAGCAAAAGGTTCATATATGTATATCACTAGTGTTCAATGGTTGAACTTTCAAGCAAATAAAACAACTTTCATGGATTTTAAATAAATTTGTAATCTTCAGAAATATAATGAATGTGGAAAATATCTGTAAAGAACCAGCCAAAATAGAGGAATTGCTATGTCTTTCACAGAGGGAGTTTAAAATAAAAGGATAATATCAAAAATGCATGGCTTATTAAAGCATGATTCCAATGCAGTATATGCTGATCCTTAGAGTCAGAGGAGGATGGTCTTCCTCTGATTTTGAGAGGCAGGAGGGAGATCAAAATATAAAAAGAGTAATTGGTGGAAATAAATATTATCAATTTTTAGCAGTTCTAGAATCTTCTCTTGAATAAGTATATATAATTGAAATTCAGATTATGCTTCAGCAGCAACACAGACAGGGCAGGCAAAGGCAGTCTGTGTGAAGTGGAGAGCAGAGGAGGACAGACTTAGCTTATCCTCCTCTGAAGGCGGGATCTCCTAGATCGATTAAATGCATTTCAATGTGCTGCTTTTTGATTCATTCTGATCTGTTATTGGTCAAAACATTGGAAAAAATGTTCCAAAGGAGGAAGTTCTCCCTAACCAATCAACCCACAAGAACACGATATTGACACTGCGTTGGTCCAATGAGAGTTTCCACATTTCCTCTTCAGCTCTCCACCACTTTGTGGCGCTAGAGTGTGACGTACTGGTGGTAGAGGAGAGATTGATTCACGGATTCATTGTGAACTATTTTGAAATTTAAAAGTCCACTGTGTAAAATTTAGGAGCTATTTAGGGGTGTCTCTTTGAATATATGGAATGTAATATTCAAATCTATGATTTTTTTGTACTTTCAGTTGAAAGTAAAAATTTTAACTCTAAACAAGACTTTTTCTTGTTTACAGAAAGTCTTTTATCTCCAAAGGAGCGGATCATAACTTTCATATGGGGGCCGCTATCTTAGTACAGATATCTGGAAAGGGATTTCGCCTTTTAAGCTGTTACGGTTTTTGTGCTTTGACAAATGAAGGATCATTCGTTTAGATGTAGAAGCTGTGGTGGATTCAAATCGGCTCAGCACCGCCAGCGTCCTTCCCAGCAGCCACACTGGGAAAGAGGCAGGCAGCATTGGCCTTTTGCTTTAGAGCGGCCCATACCTGCCTGGATAAAACAGCTTCCCGGGATCTTCTGATGAGAGTGCGCAATCTCTCCTCCCAGTGAGGGATCACTCCAGATCCGGCAGCCGTCCATGGCTGTTGAGTTGATTTCAGAAAATGAACCGTCAGGACATCACCAGTAATTTGATCATGAATTTCATGAAAAAATTTCTGCAGTAGTTAAAGAAAGCTTTACTCTCTGACTTATTTCTAAAAAACGTCTCCGTCCTCCCCGAGGTTCCCCCAATGTGCTCGGTCTCTTCAGCATTAATACTTCCCTGTTTTCCAGGACTGTTTTCAGATGTTTAAAATGTAAATTTTTTTTTTTTCATCTATATCTTTTCCTACGATAACTTTATTTCTTATGTCAACCAAAGATGTCATGTTTTCAGCCATGTCTGTTTGTTGGTTGATTGGTTTATTTGTTGGAACATTTAGGCAAAGAATCCCTGAATGGATTCCCACCACATGTAGTGTATGTAGTTAGGATAGACAAGATTAGAAACGAGCACATGAGAGGGTAAGCCCAGGTTATAGGTCAGACTGAGATGATTGGGACATGTACAAAGAAGGGATAGTGGATCTACCGGTAGAAGGATGCTGGAGATGGAGCTGCCAGGCAGGACAAAAAGAGGTAGACCAAAGAGGAGGTTTCTGGATGTGGTTAAAGAGGACATGCAGTTGGTTGATGTGACAGAGGAAGTTGCAGAAGACAGGGCAAGATGAAACATCATGAAGGGAACTGCCCAAAGAAGAAGAAGTATGAAGTTTGCTGAATGCTATTCTAGTAAGACATTTCTTTAAATAATAATAATAATAATAATACATTTAATTTATAATGCACTTTACATATGGATCAAATCTCAAAGTGCTACAAAGTAAAAGCAGATAAAAGCATAAATAAAAAATAAAATAATAACTATATAAAAGCCTTACCAAAAAACCAACAATGTTAA
>VRLP01008518.1:0-16423 GCA_009660295.1 Lophius piscatorius
TATATATATGTATATATATATATATGTATATATATATATATATATATGTATATATACATATGTATATATGTATATATATATATATGTATATATATGTATATATACATATATATATGTATATATACATATATATATATATATATATATATATATATATATGTATATATACATATATATAAATATGTATATATGTATATATGTATATATATAAATATATATATATACATATATACATATATATACATATACATATATATACATATATATACACATACATACATACATACATACATACATACATATATATATATATATATATATATACACACATTATATAGAATACATGGTATTTATATACATATAAATATATATATATGTATATAAATACCATGTATTCTATATAATGTGTTCATGCAAACAGTAATCAAGATATAAACAAGTCTAGCTTAACTAAAATGACATCTGTGTTAATAAGGCATATCTATCAGATTTGTAGCAGCCAGGATCAGTACATGTGAAACAATCAAATATTAGCAAATTAAGTTATTACGAGCACTGGATGAGGTAAGACATACATGTGCACATATTTGACAGTAGTAAAAAGAAGAAAATATTTCCAAAGTGATGTTTCTATTAATGACCGCTACGTGGCAATGTTTTACTGCAGAACTGTCCAAGACGGACAAGCTAAAACTATCAGGTTGCTTATTTGAACACATTACTATAACATGTTTTATATCATTGTAAAGAAAATTTGCTGCTTTTCCAACTGTGTAAGTTGTGAAATTAAATAAGAAAAACTTAACATATAAACAGTCCTTTTGTTGATGAGGTTCTAATAAACACAGTTCTTCTTCTTTAAATCTTTAACATTCCACTTAGCTATGGCAGGTCATAAAACAGCAGGGGTTGGGGTAAGGTGTCAGTTATCAATGTTGTTTACACCTCAGATTCTAACCACGGAGTCCTCTGTCACAAACCAAGTCTACCTTGTTGATTGATTGCTATACGAGAACAGAATGCTTTGTCCCTCTGACTGTCTATCTAGAGTTCAATTGTGTATGGATCTGTTTGGTGAGTTGAGGGAGAGGAATCTTTTTAATGGCAGCTATAAACACACAAGTTTGGTACGATATTGCTTCTTGGGTGTTCTCCAGACAGAACTGTACAAAAACAAGCAACTGTGGAACACTGACACCATTCGTCCTGAACGCCAATCCTGATGTCTATCTGGTAAACCTGAGGCGATATACCATGTGCGTCAGAGGTGAGTAATGCATAGTCATGGGAAACGAAAGATAACTTGGTACTATTGTTGAACTACATCTACAAAAGGTATTTTTCACAGTGGATACATGGATAGTATCTTAAAATTGCAATGACATTTTATCTTGCAATGTTCTAATGTTTTACAGAAATATGCTACTGTACGATTCATTAATTAATCTGTAGTTTCAATTAAAATAATCAAAACAGTTACAGTCACCCACTTCAATTAGTAGTGCTTTATTGTAATACATGTGTGTTTAGTACTGTTTTAGCTTTACATCATGTTATCTGTCAATGTTTTGTAATTTGTTTTATTGTTGCTGAATGTCAAAACTAACATGAAAAAAACTAGGCTTTGTGGATGTGCACGTTTTCTGTACTTGCTCTTAGGTTCAAAGGAAGGAATTGTGGTTTCCCAGCATCTACACACTCTTTGATACACTCTGCACATTGTGAATCTGCTGTTGAGAATGATATCACCCTGAAGAACATGGCTGACCTTTGATTTAGCCAGTTTGTAAATTAATACTCGGAAGTAAAACAATAAAACATGTAAGATTTGGTATAGTTGGTGTTGTGTTCTACAAAATCATGACGCTTCTCCAGTTTTTAACTGATATTTGACTGATTTCAAAACTTGCCAAAACACTTGGCCAACAATATTAACAGTACAATTACAAACCAAAATTTATTTTATATCAAAAGTTTCCGTGTGTAAAATTAGGGACATCTCCTGCAATCATTATATTTTGTCAATATACAATCAGCTCAAAATAATTGATTTTTGAACATTAGCTGAGAAAAAGAAAATAATTCCCTTTACCTGCTCTGGGAAGGAGGGCAGTCTGCGGCTGCTAATGTTACCATTCTCCAGAAATATTTTTCATCTTATGTAAACATTGACCTATAGTTTGCGTGCCGTCTCCACCAGGATTTATTATAAGGCCTCCATCCTCACTCACCAGTGCATCCATGGCAGGAACCCCCCTACCTGAAAGTTCTACTCAGCCCAAAGACCTCAACACGATCCCTTCGCTCTATACACTCAACCGCTTTAATTTAATTAACATTGCTGCTCTTTGCTCATATGTTTAAATTATTACTATTATATATTTTTTTTTATTGATGCTCTTATTTGCTTTTATCATGTAGCATATTGAGATTTGATCCAAATGTAAAGTGTGTTTTAAATAAAATGTATTATTACTATTAGTTTACATACATTTATACATAAAAAAGAAACCATGTCACTTAAAAGGCTATTTGATGCTGTCGTAGATGATGGCATTTTTGAAACCACAGTAGGTTCTTGGATAGACTTTGGATCAGCTGAGATGCAATTTGGGATGTAGTCCATAACAACGCCTTAACAACAGTAACAGTAATCCAACGAGAATCTAATTCTTGCGTTCACATGACCCGCCAATGAACCAATAATTGTGGTCTGTCTAAGTGCATCCAAAGCCAGGGGAATTCCTAATCTAAGTTTATATTTGCCTTGAATGTGTTGTAATTGTCCACAAGAGGCAGCTTCAATGCGATGGCACATGTTTTGCCATGGGCAGTTTGGAACTGGAAAGGAATTGAAGGCAGGGTTGAGGTTCCAGGCCAGCAGGAGGCATGCATGTCACACCTGTGGCAAACCTGAAGATGTTTTTGTCATTTTTGTACCATCAGGGTAGAGCAGAATGCATGGCCCAAGGTGTAAGTTTGTGTTGAAGTCCTTCGTTTTACGCCCGGCAACTCTGCACAATTGCACTGCATCCAAGACTGGTTGTACTGAGAAGGGTAGTAGCGTTCAACGGACAGGTTTCAACACTCCATCCTTAACCTTCATGATGCCTCCTGAAATCTGTAGAGAGACATAGAAGTAGTCCATCATGAACAGATTGACACTCTACAAACACATGACGTAATGGACGATCAGCAAATTGAGTAGCCTACATTAGCAAAGAACATGAACAAAAGTTACCCTCACACTGTTTTCTTTCAGTGGTTCCGTTTTCTTTTTGAAAAATTACTGTCCTTTTCCTTCAAAATGGGAAAATCGTTTTTTTGTGCTTCCTGCTCACAACAGAATTCAACCAAATATTATTTCAGTGCATAAATCACTGCTAATCACACCCTAACGCTCTCAGTTTACAATCAGTATCCATACCATATAAACTATATGGGCAGCCAAAGCATAAAATATTACCTTCACCTGTGCTAGGCAACTCAGCAGCAGACAAGAAGCTGACGTTCTTTCCACAACAACCGCAGGATTTTGTTTAATTTTAAACAGTGATGCCGCAAAAAACTCAACACATTGTACTCTGCAATTAAAAAATTGGTACTATTAGGCTAGCGCCAGCATGTTACCATGAACATGATATCAGGATAGAAACATCTATCTCTCAGCAGCTCCTATATAGATACTGAACCAAAAGTATCAGGTACAGGGAACAGGAGAACCAAAACAATGGCATCAATACCTTTATCCTCCAGGAGCTGCCTACACTCTGAGAACACATGAGACCCGGCTTGTCCTCGACCAGGAGGAACCCAGGGTCCACTGGACCAGTGTAAGGTCTGATAGTGGGTCTGAGTTTCATTCAGGTACCTAACAGCAGACAGGGTACTATTGGCTGGCCCGTGGAGGTCTGTAAGATCATCACTGAGCCACCACCAAACTTGTCCTGATATTGATGCAGTGTCACGCCAGTGTTCCTTTCTCCCTCTGTGTCTGTCTTGTGATTAGTCGTCATGCTCACCTGTGTTTCCCCTCCAGCTGTGTCTCATTGTCTCATTATGTCTGTGTATAAAGTCTGTCCTTACCTTCCCTTCTGTGCCAGTTCGTTGCATGATGTCCTTGTGTTGTCATGAGTCCCAAACCCTCCCAGTGTGTCGTGAGTAACCTGCAGTGTTTCAGTTCCTGTTTTTCCTCGTGTCGTGTAGTGAAAATAAATATATTTTGCACCAGCTCTACGTCATATGCGTCTGCATTTGGGTCCGGGCAAAACCCCACAGAAGTGCCTAACATGCAGCAGCATTACGTTCCTATCCAGACTCTGTCCCGCCTACCACATGACCTCAGTTTGAACCGGCTCTCATCTGTGAGGCGTTACGGGGCACTGATGGAGAACCTGCCAATTCTGGTAAATCTATCCTGATGGATGGTGCTGGACTGTGAGCACAGCTCCCAGTAGAGGATGTCGGGCCCTCAAGCAACCCTCAGGCATTCTGTTATGGATAGGTTTGTCTGAAACATCACACCAGTAGCCCACTGTAGCTCATTTTGTAGGGATCTGGCAGTGCTCCTACTGTAGATACCAGTCTGGCTGTTCCGTTGTTGTCATTCTACGGACCTGTCAAGCTCTCCTCATGTACTGGCCCGTCATCTAGCATCTCCTCCAATGCTCTTGAGACTGTGCTGGGAGACAAAGCAAACTGTCTTTCAACTGCAAGCGGTCCTGGAGGAGATGGACTATCTGTGCAGCGTCAGTGGGCTGCAGGTACTGTCTAATGTCACAAGTAGTGACAAAGACACGAGCAGAACACAAAACCAGAGAAGGGTCAGTCAGGAAATATAAGTACAGAGAAATGGATGGTGCCCACCACATGCAAAACCATGGTAGTTGTCATGTTTTTGCCTCTCCAACGACCTGTTATTTTCATTTGCACCAAAACAGGTGAAACTGATTCACTATCACTTGTTCTTCTAAAAGGACAGATTGATATCCCTGAAGTTTAACTGGCTTGGTGTCATACTGCCATGATCAAGTGTTCCATCAATCTTTTTGAGAAGTGTAGCATTACACCAACTTTAAATAAGATAAGGTTCTAGACCAGAATATTACATATATACAGTCCGTCTGGCCATTTTTAAAGTATTATACCATCCTTCATAAGATACTGTTCTGAGCAGAATATTACACATGTACAGTATGTCAGCCCTTTATTATAGCATTAGACTATATTTCATAAAATTTTAGTCCCACAAGAAGATTGCACATATACAGTCCATCAGACATTTATTATAGTATTACACCATTCTTCTATAAAATCCTTTTAGTTAGGCAGCAAAAATTGTGTTCTATAGCACCCTCTAGGAGGCCAAACCTGACTATACATATATTATAAATATACTGAAAACAATAAATATACTGAAGTATATATATTTATTTAAACATTTACAGTCCGTCAGACATTTATTATTTATTACAAAATCCTTCAATAAGTCCTAGTATGACCAGAAAATTGCACATATATGGTCTCTCAGGCCTTTATTATAGTATTATGATAGCAATGTCCTGTTTGTGATGTATAGTCTTCATCCTGCATGGAGTGTACAGGAATGACCTACAAGTAAAAGCTTAGGCTTGAGCAATTCATGTGCAAAACCCGTCATCTCAGGCTTAACCAATTTGGAGTTTCCACTAACCCTGCTTCCTGAATTTCCCCCAGTACACCGCCGAACACAGGATAGTCACGTTACCACACATGACACACACTTGCATCACAGACTTTGATAGCCTTTTTCTTTATTGTGGGCGTAGACAATGAGCAGACTGCACACAAGCAAAGACTAGGTTGTCACTTTCTCTCACACACGTTTATTTAATTTGGCCGTCATGTAATCGCACAAGACTAGATTTAGATTTATCGTGCAGCTCTAGATCCACCTCAAATCCACATTGTTGGTACAGATACCTTAGATGGCCTGAGCCTCGGAGTCTGTAAATAATATCTTCGTCGATGCTGCGTTTGTAATAAATTCTTATGTTTTCCACACATCTAAACAATTCTTTTTTATCAGCCATGGATCAACCTGAGCTGATATGAAGCTGGAAGAAACCAAAAAAACAAAAGTCCATAGGAAGACCTTTATTACTTTAGTCCATGGTAATGACCCTTCTGGTGTGGCATCTCCATGGCAGCCTCGTTTCTGAGAAGTCCTCTCAAGATAGAACAGAATAGAAAAACTTTATTAATCCCCAAAAGATTACATTTAGTAGGTGCAGCCACTCCAGCATACATACGTTCTAAATAAGGACTAGACATGTAAGTTAAAATACAATAAAGAGCATGCAAATATAAAGAAAAGGAAAGAATCCGATTTCCAATCGCATATGTAATATAAATTACAATAGTCCAGTTAGAGATGTGCAATAGCAGTCCAGGTGCACAGGTACAGCTACACATGGTGTGTAGTGAGGTAGCAGAGTTGTGGGTTTAAGATACAACAGTCTCACAGGGATTTGTTTGAAGTCTGACTGCAGTCGGGACAAAGGACCTTCGGTAGAGCTCTGTCTTACACTGTGGATGTCACAGTCTGCCGCTGAAGAAGCTACTCAGAGCTCCCACAGTCTAATGTATGGGGTGAGAGATGTTGTCAAGGATGGAATTCCAGCTTGGTAAACATCCTCCTCTCACCTAGCCCTCCACAGAGTCCAGGGTGTCCAGGACATAGCTAGACTTCCTGACCATTCTCTTGAGTCTCTTCAAGTCCCTCTCTGTGTTTCCTCCACCCCAGCAGACCACAGCATAGACAATTACAGATGCTACCACAGTGTCATAGAAGATCTTTAACAGTGTCCTGCACACTCCGAAGAACCTCAGTCTCTTCGGCACGTGGAGAATAAACTGTGTTGTCCAACCGCTCCAGTTTTTTGTTGAGTTGAACACCCAGGAATTTGTATGACTTAACCTGTTCAATGTCCAAACACTGGATGTTCACCGGTGGGTTCTGTGAAGACCTCCTGCGGAGTTAAATCACCAGCTCTTTTGTTTTGCTGGTATAATCTGAAGGGGTTTTACTTTACACCAGTCCACAAAGTCCTTAATGCTGTTCTAGTATCCTAGATTATTGCTCTCTGATATGTATCTGATGATAGCTGAGTCATCAGAGAACTTCTGGAGATGGCAGTGAGTTGCGTGGTGCCTTAAGTCTGAGGTGTATAATGTGAAATGAAACGGGAGAGCACGGTCCCCTGTGGAGCTCCTTGCTGCAGGCCACCATATCAGGCACACAGCATGGATCAATCAGACCATCACTTTAGCCTGATGGTCTGATTGAATGTGACTGATTCACAGTTGCAGGCTGCAACTGTGAATCAGTTCACAATCAGCTGCAGCCTCTCCGGTTGGAGGAACACACACCCCGAGTGCGATCACGTGTGTTATTCCCCCGGCTGGTAATATGGCCGCATGCTCACCGCCAGCAGCTCCACATCCCTCGTACAGCGCTATTTTTTCACAGTGATTTGTCCAGGGTTACACCATCTACTGTTAATAAAAAAAGGTTATACCTCGTCTTTTCCTCTTTCTGCTCTCCCTCGCTGTCCAGTCCGCTCTGACAAGATGAAAGCCGTCCAATGAAATGAAGGAGTCCGGTGTGAGCTCGTTCAGCCAAGTCTCATTGAAGCACATAATGCTGCACTCCCAATACTCTGCCTGCAGCCGGGTCAGTGCTGTGAGTTCTTCCAGAGATCTCACATTCTCCATGATAGTAGACAGTATGAATAGCTTATACCGTCTCTTCCTCATCCTGTACTGTACTCCGGCTCTGCATCCCCTCTCCCTCCTCCTCAGCCCCACGGGGATGTCGGGTGGCATTACGGAGCATTCCTCAGTGCTAACAGCTGTAATTTACTTTTAAACAACATCAATATGAAGAGTATATACATTTGTTACTTCCAGTTTGGGTCTGAGAAAGCTGTTTGCGTGGAAATGATGTGCAATCTGATGCTGGTGTTTCTCTGAAAGAGTTAGGAGCACATTTCTGAAGCACTTGATATTCGTTGGAACTGGTTTGAAAAAGCTATGCTTTGCTTCAAAACGCTTTATCCACAAGGAAACCAGCGGACCAAACTGACGGATCAAATATGGATAAAGCTCAAGTAAGATTTTTACAAAAATACAATTTGATTACACAGGATAATTAATTGGATAATTAATTTTCCTCTAGGATTCTTAGATGATCTTCATGAATATCTTTGGCTCTCAAGGTAAAAACATTAGCTCTAATTTCTTTTGACTGGAATCTGATCCTTCTGCAGTGCAAAATCTGCATATGTAAGACCCCGAAAAATGTTCAACAAATCCAACAATGCTGTTTGCACCAAGGTTGTCAGCAACCACACACTGAACTGTACCTTTAACTCTTCTGTCCAACTTTTTTACAAATATCTCACTCTGTTCCAAAGTTACAAGATTGTTAATTACAGGCGCCAACACTTTTTCATACACATAACACTTTAGATCATTAATTTTGATTAAAGCAGCCACATAAATGGAGGACAGACAGGAGTTACAGACAGATGAAAAATTTCCCAAGGACCAATAAAAACCAAAGATTTTATACTTTTCTTGGACGAACCAAGGGGATTTCATATCTCAAATTCATCGATGTATAAAATCAATTAAATGCTTTCCTGCTTAGACAATAGTCTATATTCTTTGAAGTAAGTGCCATCAAATAACGATCTCTATATATGTCACACATGTTTCCTGTGGCTCTACAGTATTCAAATTACGAACCTGATCTAAAATTGTCTGACACTCAAGAATTTGATGCAAAGACTTTAAAATTGAAATATATTGGAATGAGAGTATTTACTAGTTTTTCATCAAGTGTCTGCTCTAACTGGCATTTATGGTTTTGCAAAAGTTGACCGATAGTCTTTTGAGTAATTGGCACAGAAAGCGAACCAATCAAAACTTGTAGAGTTTAGACACAACATAGATATTTTCTAGCTTAAGGAGGACTGATGCAATTTTATGCTATATAGCCTTCTCCAAGTTTTCAGAATCCTCATAAGAAAAGGCAGAATCCAAATTGATTTCACTTTTATGTATTTTCATCCTCTAAAATATCAATTACAACATTTGAACAGGATGTACAAGAGGGACTTATGTCAGGCTTTAAGACATTCTCGGTGCCAGAATGTTTTCTTTATTCATGACTTTATAAATTCTCATAGACGTTTGTTTTATATTCACAATGTTGGAATACACAGTCTACAGTCTCCCTGTTTTCAAGATGCTGAAAGATGTTTTAAAAAAATTCCTTATCTGTGGTGAGTTGACAATGATTGCAAATATGGCATGTAAACGTGGACGGACTTTTGCCGACTGTTCATCAGACAGACTGATTTATTTCAAGTGTCTCCGCAAAGCATTCCACATGCAGTGAAATACTGAAAAAACAAAGAGATGGACTTTAGTCTGCAGGTCTTTGCATGTCAAAATAGTTCATGGAAACCACAGAGACGATTTCTTCAGTCCATCTCACCAAATGTTGTTAGACATCATTTGTCTTGTTTGTTTGTTATTTATATATAAATATTTGTCCAACCAAAATATTATTCAATAGTCACAGAAATTATCTGAATATCAATCAAAAAATATTGTCCAGTCCAAGCTTGAAGCTATAAAATACATAGAAATTTGCAATAAAGTCCTAATTTCAATGTCATTCAAGTGAAGACAAGCAACTTTCTGTGTTAAGGAATATTAAGATGATGTTAGAATGAGACTTTGTCCAATTAAATAGGCTTGGGTAGATAAGTTAATATTTAAATCTTAAAACAGTTGTCAAGTCAATTTTATTTGTATAGCCCAAAATCACAATCACAACTTTCCTCGATGGGCTTTGCAATCTGTACGAGATGCAACATCCTCTGTCCTTAGACCCTTGGTCTGGGTAAGGAACAACAGCCCAAAAAACAACCTTTTACGGGGAAAAAAGGGAAGTGATCATCATCATCATCTTATGATTATGTCTTTTGTAAGACAATAGAATGCTTCTTCTGAAAAAGACGTAAATATAAGAAGCAGTTGATTAGGTAGCCTACATTTTTGTTAGCAAAGAAAGGGAAGAAACTCATGGTCAGAAGACAATATTATTTCTTATACTCTCTCCATCCCATCAAGCAATTTGGTCTTGGACTGGACTCTAAGGCTGCCGTACCAAACAGCCATGCTGTATCAAATTAAGCTCGGTAGCACATCGTTATAGAATGTGGCAAGGATCTTGGTGGCCATACCGAACAGTCTTAGTCTGCGAAGGAAGTGAAGTCCCTGAGCCAGTGGAACAAACAGATGATCCACATGGTGGGGTCCATTTCAGGTAGTTAGTCATGTGTATTCCCACGTACTTGATGGAGAGGGTAAATCTCTATTCTCTATATAAATCGTACACAATTTTATGAGTTACAGGAAAGGAGGAGGAGAGAAAAGACATTTGTATCTCTTCAAGATTTTGAAAAAAATACATTAGACATATAAATTAATATTGATGGTTTATTAACAGGTTATTAAGTACCACTTACCGACGTGACCCGACACCTGGATAAGCCAAAGAAATTGGATGGATGGATTATTAAGTGTTCACAAGTCAGTTTACGAACTAGTTATAAACCCTTTATAAAGTCTTCAAAATGGTGTAGTTATTGAAAAGTTGTACCATGTTCCTTTAAAAATGATAATGATATATAATGATTTATTGATTTGTTTAGAAAATAAAACTGCAACTCTGGTGTTTCCTTATGTAATTTATTTTTAAAGGGGATTTGGTAGGAAACCACATCTGCACCCTAAAGGGTACATCAGTTGACTTGCCGTGTTTAACTCAACATCCCACCTCAAGCAGGAAATGGTACGCTGTCCACTGGGATGGAGACGTACTCGACTTCAAGGTGCTCTCTGTGGATGGAAATCGTGCCATATTCAACAAAAGACAGAGATATTTCTCTCTCACAATTAACGAGCTCACGGATGAAGCTGCTAATATTTACTGTCCCCGAGAGAATGAAGTCTTCTCAGACAACCTCCTCAGCAACACCACAAAAGAGGAAGGTTTGAAGTCTAGCCTTGTAAGTGGTTGTGCAGACTAGAAAGGTGTTCTATAAGTAGAGTAGAGACGTTAAGGTGGATGTCCAACGTTCTGACCGCTGTCAAACTCACACTCAACTTCAACAGAACCATGAGTCCATTGCACAGAATCTGAGCTTTTTTTTTCATTGTATCCGTGCTGGTCTGCAAAGTGTGATGTCAGCGACGGGTGATCTTTGCCGTAAGACACAATCATCTCCAGAGTCTCTTTCAGACTCTGATCCCGCCCTGTAAGAACTGCCAAGCTTCTGCTGACCAACAAAGTTCTAGACGCCTCACAGGAGCTTCGAGATCAACCATTCCTGACCCGGCTTCGCTCGTCAGGCTGTCTGGTGATGGATCAGTCGGAGCTCATGAAATTCTGCTCGTCTTAAACTAGTATCTTTGTACCTCACCGAACAATTGCTGGTCTGTGCCTTGCAGAAGAATTGCAATGCAGCAGAATTGCAATGGAGCTACTTGAAATTGTTTGGCACTCCATCAATGATATCCAAAGCCTACAATTTTATTTTTAATCTAGAGTCTGTTCTCATCTCTGCCAGTTGCTCCTGTGCCAGAAACTTTTGCACACTTCATCATCACTTGATTTAATTGATTTATTGACTTTTTAAGTTAGTAGAATACTCTGTACCCTTGCTGGATAGAGACAGACAGGTTTGTTTGAAGAATTGCTTGTTTGAACATTTTCATACCACATAACATGCTCATAGGGTGAGGGCAGCAGTAGGTGTCATCCGACTGGCATTCTTTAGTCTTGCTGCGGGCTTCTGCTTCGCTGTACAATAGTTTCAACTGGATGATCACATCCACCTCTCAAGTTCATAGTTCTTTGATTCTTTAAACATTCTTCTCAAAAAGCGAAGAGTTTCTCTAAAATATATATGTTTATTTGCAGTCCTGTTTGAACACAAAGATCTGAACTTTTCATAAATCTGTCATTATGTGCTCATAAGGTGGAAACATATCAGATTGGTTCACATGCAATATACAGGAAGACAGATAAGAATTGATGTGGCTGGTTTCCTGTCACGTCAGATGTTGATGCAGTTCTCTTATGAGTATGAATGTCAACCAGCAAGATAACCAGATCTAATCTGAGAAAAACATAGTAGATCTAAAGAGTAAGAGTAAAGACCTTACAAAGAGTTGCAGAGAAGACCAGAAAGAAGAACTTAGGATCCACCCCTAACTTCTACATGTTGTTTTGAAATAAACTACTGCTGTTAAAATAAAGTGCTGATTGACAGCGCTCAATTCGCCGCTGTCATTCCCTCATAAACCACCACATCCGCTCTTAGAAAACGAAAAAACTAACAATTTATTTGTGTCTGTCACCTCTTAGAAAATGAAAATAAAAATAAAAATGAAATTTTTCAAATTTCGTTCTTACCTTCATGGTTTTGAAATTAAAAATGTCTCGTTTTTAAATTTTGATTCTTATATCTCAGAACGAAATATCTAATTACCAACCGGATTCTGTTTTTCAATATTTATTTCTGAATCAAGAAATCGAGATACCAAATCCTTCACGGACCCAGATTTTTTTCCGTTCCAACAAGTTCTGAACCGCCTGCCTGGCCTCAAATGTCTCGATGTGATTGGCTGAGCTCCATGTGGGGTGGAGCTAGAAAGGCTTCCCTGTGTGACTGTTAATTTTCAACAGTATATTGTTGGTTACTGTATTCATACCTGAAAAGTTGGGGATATGATTCAATGTAATAGTTCATAATTTATTCAGTACAGGGAGCTTTTTAACTAAATATATTTTAGGGGATCCTTGTACAATGATAGAGATTGGGGACTTTTCGGGATATACTCTTGCTGTCAGTGACGACATCATATGACTAGTTCTCTACAGTATGTCATTGTTTACTGTCATTCTCTACAGTACATCAGTGGTAACTATAATTCCCAGTGTTTAATTCCCTACAATATATGGTCGGTAACTGTAATTATCTACAGTATAGTTTTTTACAATATGTTATTAGTTAGTCTTATTTTTCCATTATATGTTAGTTTACTGTAAATAGCTAAAGAATATTAACGGTTATTGTTATTTTCTACTGTATGTGATAATTTACTGTTAATATCTTCTCTTCGTTGTTGACATCATGAGAAAACTTAATGTTATTGCTAACAGTGCATAATTGTTGACTGTGATCTTCTACAGCAGTGACTTCTTACTTTGATTGTCTCAGTAATCACAGTAACCTATGACTGAATACAGTTTTCTACTGCAAAGAAGAGTACAGTACATTTTTGTATAATCACATTAAATTACTGCGGATTTTCAAATCCATTTTTGACAGTGAAAGGGAAATTTCGATTTTTTAAATTTTCCTCATAGCTTTTAGGTACAATAAATAAGTTGTTCTCAAACTGTTTTCAGTAACCACCCTTTTAATTGTTTATTTTATAACACCTGATCAACACCTGATCAATGCAAACTCTTTTAAGAAGGAAACAATGCCTTTACCATAATATAAAATTCCGCACTATGATGACTACATTTTGACTCAATGACAGTCAGACAATGCTGAAAATACAGATACTTCATTCATTCTGAAAAATACAAAAGAATTTTCTTGTTTATATAGAATAATTTCCGTTTATATTAAGTGAAAAAATTATGCTTCCATATCACTGATATATTACAAACTCCTCTATCATTTAAAATCTCTCACATCCCCTGCAGTACCCCAAAGTACTGCAGGGGATTACATGCTGCTATATTGCAGCATGTAATAGTACAAATCTGTGTACTTGTTTACATGAAACTTTCTCTTCAAGGTATTCTGGGGAGACAAATCTGTGTCTTCAAAGGTTCAACCGTGGATCTGCCCTGCTCACCTCAACATAACTCTTCAAGCGTGGAATGGTTCACTTTATCCTGGGATGGATATAATCATCGTCTGGATAGATTACCTGCTGATGGAAATCGTCGAATGTGGAACATGTCTGGAGAGAATCATCCAACGCTTACAATCAGAGATGTGCGAGAGGGTGATGAAAATAGCTATTGCTGCAATTCTAACACTACAAACCAATGCAGGAGAAATATAATCCGCCTCCGTGTTACAGGTAAAGCTGCTGTCAGTAATGAACCACTAATAGAATGTAATCAGTTTATCCCTCAGAGGTTGAATCAGAAGCAGCTGGACTTCTTTTTAATGTTGGGAGATGTTTCAACTCTCATCCACGAGACTTCCTCCAGTCCAACTCATCTTTCTCAGATCACGTAATAGTGACAGATCTCTAAGATACCTTTGTTTGTTTACACTGAACAAAACAATGGAGGAAATACTCCAGTGTGTGACTTTGGAAAGCACACAGAGTTTCACAAGATACTTGAATGTACAACACAGGAACATCTGCGTCTAAAGTGACATCTTCTAAGCGCTGTAACAGTCAGCACATTATTTGAATGTGAGAAAATTAACAAAAAAATGTAATATTCATGATCCTCTTTAAAAAACATCAAGCTTGAGGGAACATAACCAAGGAATCATTTAATTAATCAGAAAACGCCATTTTATGGTCAATATACATACTAGAAATAGCCACAATAATGTGAACATAAAACCCCCCTGTAAACAAACGATAAGTCAACGTAAACACTCGTTGACTTATCGACACAGGTGGAAGAAGCTAAGTTCTTCCACCTGTGCTCTTAATGGTCCTGATCGTTCCCTGCACAAAGCGGATGACGTGGAAGAGCCGTAACAATTGAAGACCAAATCAGTTCCATGTACCGTGATGGGAGATTTGATAACCCAGCTATAGTATCCACCATATCCGTCCAGAATAATCAGATCAGCGCTCACCAGTCCACGCGCTGGCGCATATGAAACGATAATAAATAAAGGTTTGAGCTCACCGGAGTACGCCAACTCTGTCCCTGGCGGATTGGATCACTACTTATCCAATCCAGGTCACTTGCTCGTGACCTGGTCCGGCGCCACGGGCGACCTCCTCCTCGTGACCGGGTTCGCCTTCAAAAGCGCCCTCCTCCTCCAGATTGGTCACTCTGGTGCTGCTGGACCAAAACCGGCCTTGTTGAATTTTTTTTTATTTGTTTTTTGTTATAAACACCTAAATGCAAATTCCTTATTAAAATTTTAAGATTTACCCGAAAGTTTCCTATTTTCTGCTTAGGAAGTTATTAAGGCTCAAAATTTAAATTTATTGTTTTATAGCTTTAGCAAAGAGGGAAGAAAGTAAATATTCCCAGATACTATCTTCATGTATATAATCATCCAATGTTAGCATTATTAATTGTTAGCTTTTATTAGCACGCAGAACAGCTGGCTATCATGAGCGATGAAACGTTACCACAATGCTGCACAAGCAATATTTGTTTTTTGTCATAAGCTTTGACTTATGGTTTTACAGAATAAATAACTAAATACAATTTATAAATATAACAGTATAAAGGAAGCTGATGACATTACAGGCTGTCTGATGTGGTCGTAGATGATGACACAACTTTGATATGTGAGGCCATGTGGATTTTTGGTTACAGAAAGGTGAGAGGAGAAATATAACTTTGTACAGGTACATGGAGGTCAAATGTCAAACCCACTACTGAGACACATGAGTTCTGATCAAATTCACACCAGCTGGGTCAGAACCTGTGATTTCCATTCATCACTCTGAAACTGGGTTTACTTTAGAAGCTAGCCCTCAGTGGTTCTGGTTTCATTGATCATTCTTACTTCATTTTGTAATCAAATTATTCCATGTATATGAATAAAGATTTAAAAAAAAAAAAATTCTGTTTTAAGTTCTGGTGTGATTCAAGGGTTTCTTAATGTTTTAGATCAATGTATTACATCGCATCAAATTGATAAGAACCCAAACCAAAAGATCTTTAGGGAAGGTTTGATTGTCAAAACAAACTAATTCTCAAAATGTTTTAGTATTCAATCTTGTACAATTAATCATTTGTTCTGATCTATTTACCAAAAGGTTTATGAAGAAGATAAAACATCAGAGGCCTTATTGGTGGAAACCAAAAAAAAAACTAAACAAATTTTTCCAACAAAGCCTCTGGTGTAAAATGATTATTTTTAATTGATATCCATGAATGTAAGATATTTTAACATTTCTCTCCATGACAACTTCTGCTGACATTGTTAATAATTACATGTTGTTGTTGTTAGAACTTACATATTCTTTGATCAAGTCACCTGGATCTTCTCCCAGGAAGATGACGAGAACTTTCAGGACAAACTCTCTGAAGATGAATGTCTTCAGTCTAGGACAAAACAATCTTGAT
>VRLP01008519.1:5000-16423 GCA_009660295.1 Lophius piscatorius
ATGACCTAATGTTGGGTTGGTCATACGGCTGGTGTTAGCTGTGGTTCCTGTTGGAACACCTGACAGAACCAGAAACGCTCAGGTCCTACCTGTGCAGAGTCCGAGACGTTTTCCCGTCACGCTGTCCAGAACCAGGAGGGTGAGGTTGTCTGGTGTGTCCGGAGCAAGAGGCATCCCTCCACCTCCTCCACCACTGACAGTGGTCTCTGTGATCAAGCTGGCCTCAGAGCTCTGCTCGTCGCTGGACAGAGAAGGACTGCGGACATCTCCTCCTCCATAGCCCGAACCGGAACCGGAGCCAGAGCCATTCGTAGTGCTGGGTACTGTGACCGGTCCTCGGCCACTGGCTAAGGGCCAGAAGGGGGGGTCCTCAATGTCGGGGCTGCAGTGGTAGAAAATAAAAGAATCGAAGATTGGTGAATCGGTGTGTACTTAACGCTAAGCTACATTTAATGCTACGTTGCTAACTATTCTGCTAAAATGCTAATTCCGCCAATTGCACATTTGCACCTGGAATATTTTAATTCATATTTACAAATGTCTTTGGAGGTTGGACTCTTTTCATTTTCTTTATATTTTCATGCACTTTACTCCTATATTTTATATGAACATGTGTATTTTCTATTTCTTGTATATTTTAGTTTATTTACATATATATACATATATACATGTCTGTAATATGTCCTATTACATAATATGTCTGTTTTTTGTCACCCTTAGAATGTCGATCTATTGGAGCTGCTGTAACGAGTAAATCTCCCCTTTGGGAAGTTTTAGATTTTGTCTGTCTGTGCTAACAATCCTGCTAACATGCTAATTATCTTTCTCCAATGTGAATCACCTGCAGCCTACAACTGTCTGCATCATGGAGGATTAGCATTAGCTAAGTTAACTGTGAGGCTAACGTCACTGATGGTGAATAATATTATAATATTGTGAAAGAAGTCTGGGGGTCCCCTCAGGTGTATCTAGTCTGGGTTCTGGGGCCACTCAGATAAGTCTGGTCTGGGTTCTGGGGGCCCTCAGGTGAGTCTGGTCTGGGTTCTGGGGGCCCTCAGGTGAGTCTGGTCTGGGTTCTGGGAACCCTCAGGTGAGTCTGGTCTGGGTTCTGGGGGCCCTCAGATGAAACTGGTCTGGGTTCTGGCGGCCCTCAGGTGTATCTGGTCTGGGTTTTGGGGCCCTCAGGTTTATCTGGTCTGGGTTTTGGGGGTCCTCAGGTGAGTCTGGTCTGGGTTCTGGGGGCCCTCAGGTGAGTCTGGTCTGGGTTCTGGGAACCCTCAGGTGAGTCTGGTCTGGGTTCTGGGGGCCCTCAGATGAAACTGGTCTGGGTTCTGGGGCCCCTCAGATGTATCTGGTCTGGGTTCTGGGAGCCTTCGGTGTATCTGGTCTGGGTTCTGGGAACCCTCAGGTGTATCTGGTCTGGGTTCTGGGGGGCCCTCAGGTGAGTCTGGTCTGGTTTCCGGAGGCCCTCAGGTGAGTCTGGTCTGGGTTCTGGGGGCCCTAAGGTGAGTCTGGTCTGGGTTCTCATCTCCAGCCATCCATCCATGCATCCAACAACCACTTCTCCACATGTCTCACCTGAACACCTCTTGGGCCTGGCTGCTCTCTGGTGAGGTCTCCCTAAAGAACGGGACGACCCGGGACAGGCTGGCCCTCCTGCGGGACGCTCCGGTCACCCCACTGGCCTTATCGGCCACACCCCCGACAAAGCCCCCGGCCCGGGTCAGAGCGGTGGTTTGCTTCTTCAGGAACTTCTCCAGGGGCTTCATCCCCGCCGGCATGGTGGGACTCTGGATGGAGGCAGAGAGACTCGTTGGTGCAGGACGGGGGTTCGGATTGTAATGCCGAAAGTGATGGGGGGCTCCTACATCATAGAGAACCCGTGTCGGGGTGTGAAGGTGGCGAATCGGTCCAGTTTAACCCATCTGTGGTGGAGTAAGTGGGCGGTGAACCCTCTCTCTCTCTCTCTCTCTCTCCTTCTCTTGGTGATCCGACCTGGTACCGTAAAAATCCGCAAGAAAGCTGCTCCGTGAGGCCGCGGTTCAACACCGCTCCTCACCGGCTTCAGCGCGTCTTCCTCCGGCCGCAGAAACACGGAGCGCTCGGTCTGTGCGGGCGGAGGGCTGGAGGTATCAGCCCGGAATGATGCTCCTCTTCCCCGCTACGAGCCTCTGCGGCGACCCAGTGATCTTCGGTGAATTGAGCCCGGAACACCGACTGCGATCCCCCTGATACGGAGCAACGCTGCCAGACAGCTCTCTTCGTCCTCGTTCCTCCTCACTTCCTCCCCCTCACTCACCTGGAGGAGGATCGGCACGTTGCATTCAGGTGTCGTCCGATTTCTGAGCGCTGTTTACCCGGGTCAGGGACTGCAGAGTCTCCGTCCGTCACCCACTCACCGCCGGCCTGTCTCCCCCTCTCTGCTAAATTAGTCAGATGAGACTTCACACTCCTCCCTCACCTCACCCACACGCGCCCCCGCTCTCATCTGCTGCAGCTGCGCGCCCTCGACACGGAGACGGGACGAGAGCGCGCAGTTAAACCAGTACGCATGCGCGTTCACCTAAACGTTAAAACGATGTGGAAAGAAAACCTTCATCACAAGAGTCTGTATGACTAATGTGTACATCACTACAGTCTATATCAGCATAGTCTGTATCCCCAGAGTCTACATCACCTGAGTCTACATCACCATATTCTATATCAAGAGTCTACATCACCATATTCTATATCAATAGTCTACATCACCATATTCTATATCGATAGTCTACATCACCATAGTCTGTATCAATAGTCTACATCACCATATTCTATATCAATAGTCTACATCACCATATTCTATATCAATAGTCTACATCACCATATTCTATATCAATAGTCTACATCACCATAGTCTGTATCAATAGTCTACATCACCATATTCTATATCAATAGTCTACATCACCATATTCTATATCAATAGTCTACATCACCATATTCTATATCAATAGTCTACATCACCATATTCTATATCGATAGTCTACATCACCATAGTCTGTATCAATAGTCTACATCACCATATTCTATATCAATAGAGTCTACAACACCATAGTCTACATCACCAGAGTCTGTATCCCCAGAGTCTACATCACCATATTCTATATCAATAGAGTCTACAACACCATATTCTATATCGATAGTCTACATCACCATATTCTATATCATTAGAGTCTACATCACCATATTCTATATCAATAGAGTCTACATCACCAGAGTCTGTATCCCCAGAGTCTACATCACCAGAGTCTACATCACCAGAGTCTACATCACCATATTCTATATCCATAGAGTCTACCACAGCATAGTCTACATCACCAAGTATGTTTATGGAACTGCGTCTGTGACATCATCATTGTGAGATGATGTCACAGATGACCCTGGCCGCACACAACCAGGGTCGCAGGTTATGAAAACATGGGTGATGGGACACAGGTGCGCCGCGGGAGTCGAGCGATACAGCCAAGAATGAAGATACATCATGAGCGTCACCATGACGACCCGGACCTGCTGAACCCGACCGCTGACTGGAGAATGGTCGGATTCCGGATATCAAACGTCAGATCAGATGACTGACGTTTCAATTATTAATCAGTTTCAGGTGTTTGGTTTGAGGATTCAGAACTGATACCCACCTCCATCACGTGATTGACAGCAGGACAGGATTACATCCGTCAGAGGGACCACAATTCTGGACCCCAGTCAGAGGTTGGTCCCTGCAAGGTCTATAAAACAGGTTTGTATGTTTGCGGTAGAGGTATACTAGCTCTGTCCAGTGTTTATGCTAAGCTAAGCTATGCTAGGCTAGCAGTGCTTTTACTCAATGTCAACATTCAGTTGTTGGTTAAAACATTATTCAATCCACTGATTGTTCGGGGAGGCTGAGGTCTAGGTCTGCAAAACTGCTTTAATAATAATGTAAATAAAGCAAAGAATTTGGTTGTTTAAAAAAAACAAAGTTAATCTTTTTAAAAAGGGATTTTTCCTGACGTACTGATTCAACCATTTATATCTATCGTGTACATCCTAAACAAACGTGTTTATGTGAAGTAAAACTTCCACATATTTGTTTATTCATAACTTTTAAAGTATCTCTCTGAGAGATGACAGACATCCTGTCGTCCTATCGGACACATATTGTTTTACATTTTGTATTTATTGACAGCCGCCCTCATGAATGAAGTGTAATTGTTCGGTCAGGTTTTTACATCACCAAAAATGAGCCAATTACGAGGAAGGACACAATCAGCTGTCAATCATAGGAGCTCAATGAGCTCATCATGGTTACGACAGATGACCTATCAGATGCAGCGATGAGGTGCTATAATGTATTATAAATTAAATGTGTTATTTGTGTGTCAATGTATGTATTAAATATATATTTTTATGTATAAGATGTCCTATTATATAATGTCTTCATTTTTAGACATACACAACAGCCCCCGTGTTCTCACTAGATCCCATAATGCACCCCTACAAGTCCTCATCACACCGCACTACACCCGAGGTTATTACCCAGAATCCCTGACGTTACAAATAACCTGCAGCGTGACATAAGACAGGTGAGCCGGGAGGAGACGCCTGACATTGGAGAATTTTTCTTCAAGTGATTTTGATCTTTGATCTTTTTCCGTTGGAGCTGCTGTAACGACTGAATCTCCCATTTGAAGATTAATAAAGTTTCTATCTATCTTAACAGCTGCTGATGAATATTCATGAGAACGTTTGTCATCAGATTGACTTTTCTAGCCTGTCAATCATGGCGTAAATGACATCATTTATTCCCCCTCCCCCTCCAGTACATGAGAAAAAAGAAGAGATACTTTTTTACACAAGTTTATTTATCTAAGATTATACACAACAGCCGCTGTGTTCACACCCTCACCCCCCCTCCTCGTGTTAGAAGTTGCGAACCAGAGTGGTTGTCCTCCAGAGGACAGAGGACCTCCTGATGGCTCACTCTGCTGTGCCGGCGGCCTTGTTGTCGCTCAGTCTTAGGAATGTGCTCCGCTAGCGGCCCTTTTATGCGGAGCAGGGATCAGCAGAACCTTCAGCAGAACCTTCAGCAGAACCCCGTTTCTTCCTATTCCTAGAAATTTCCAACTTGTCCCACATAATGATTAAATTCATTGAAACTAATGTTGTCTTTTTCTTCTGTGTACTTTGGTCCAAACATGAGAGATTGTCGGAGTGAGTTTAAGACAAGTGAAAATTCCACATTAAATCTATCCATCCATCTTCTTCCTCTTGAGGTTGGGTCGTGGTGCCAGCAGGCTAATCTAGTCCGCGTTCTCTGGTTCAGTAGATCCCATAATGTATCCCTACAACAAGTCCTCATCAGAACCACCCTAGGCTATTACCCAGAATCCCTGTGCTGTCCTGATGTTACACATAAGTAACCGTGAGAGTTAAGACAAGCGAGGCGGGCGGAGAAGTCTGACAGTAGAGAATTTATTTTCCATCTTTAAGTGAAGAGATTTGGACCGGACGTTCACGTCTGTGTTGTTTTGATAGCTTTACTAACGTTAGCTTAAACGTGAACACTTCCTGGGTCTACCTCGGGTTCTCCTCCCGGAAGCACGTTCCTTGAACACCTCCAGAGAGAGGCGTCATGGCGGGTCGTGATCAGATGATGAACCTCCTCAGCTGGTCCCATCAGACGTGCAGCAGCAGCTGCAATCTCGTAACATCAGAGATCAAATCTACTTTAATGTCAATCAATAAAACTGTCAAATGAGTGTCAGTCTATTAATGCTCATTTAGAAGCGAACGGACATAATCTTATGGCTCCTGGTGGAACCGAGAAACAGGAAGTCCAAACCACTGTTCCACTAGAGGCACATGTTAGTTTGACCACTTTCCTTTCTTTGATGTAAAAACTTGTTTCTTTTAATCTTGACACAAACAGGCGTCAAACCGTTTTTCTTTAATTAGGTTCTTTATTAGATGTCTGAGGACGACAAACAAACAAACAAACAGACGCAGTAATTGTCACCATGGTAACACTGAAACAGTCGTCACATTGAACTGTCTCCAACCCTCATCAAATATTCAACAACAAACTTAGATGACTTTAGATGATTAGACTTCAATCATCACAAACAAAAATAATCTGTGCTCCGCTGGAGGCTCCGCCCCCTCTTCCATCTTTGAGTTCTCATCTCCAACAAATACTGACCACGGCTCTTCTAGATTCTACTGCTTCAACGCCTCCGCGGGCTCCATCTCCTCCCACCCCAGTCACATGACCTTCAGCCAACACCAGGTCACATGACCCACCCGCCTCTCAAATGTTGAGTCAACAAATATTGTTTTATCTGTCGATATCCGTCGATCATCTCGTCTGACGGCGGCGTGCTAACGGTTGTTGCTCAAAGCTAAGCTAACACGTCGACTTCTTTTAGGCGACACGTGAAATCCTCACTGTAGGTGGGAACAGGAGTAGCAGCACGCAGTCGTGGCGTGACGCTAACACCGCTCACTTCAAAGCTAACAATATTAGCATCCCATCCCGTCTGAGGGCTAACCAGCCACATTGATCGGGGAGTGGTCTTAGTTTCTACGACAAGGCTCTGCCTCCCAGAGGTGAACGCCGTGACTGTTCCTTTAATTCTGCTGTAATCAAACGTATGAAAGCGTTTCAGGACAAATAAAAAAGAAAAAACTCAAACATGAAGTAGAACGAGAGCTAAAGCGACGCCTCTAATGCTCTAAAATAAACCGTCGCCCATCACTCTACAGTACTACAGGAGTACTAGAGGTATACTGGTATACTACTACTACTGTAGTAGTACTGTACTCAAAGAATTGCTGGTACCAATAGAACTCATACTACTAGTACTCATACTACTAGTACTACTAGAACCCCCAGTATCAGGTCATGTTTCTTGTTCCAGTTTATCTTGTTTACACTAGTTTGTTTTGGATTCCGGCAGCTGCGACCCACTTCCTGTTCATCAGGAGGAACCAGGCGGGTTTAAAGGGCCACGCAGCTGATCGTATGGTCCGTTTAAAACCAGGCTTTGACAGGTCATTCAGTCGAAGCCGACTGAATGATCCTGGAGACAAAAAGCGGTGGGGCCACATGCCCAATCAATTAGGAAGTGTGTTAGGTCATGTTGCATCGAAGCTAGCCTGTTAGCCGACCGTAAGACGGGACATCATTGGCCCAACCCCCCATGATGTCAGCAGTCCACTCGAAGCAGTCATATTTGGACAAGTGGGCGGAGCATTGGAGGATCCACACCTGTGGGCCTCCATCCCGGAGAGGAACCACACCAGGAATCTTTTCAAATATAGTCCAACGATCTGCCCATTTTTCGGACCGCCCTGTGTCTCACCTCCGCCCTCACACGACCCGATGAGTCATCGCCCTGTCAGAAAACAGTTTTGTCGAACTTTGACCTGTCAAAATCTTTAACATTGTTATTTTAGTTATCAACTATTCTTCCAAATACTAGGACTGTACCGGGCAGAACCAGTTGGTGGTGGGTGGAGCAGGTCGGTTTGCACATTAGTTGCGTCTTCCATTTTTGAAGCTAGTTTAAACTGTTTCTCAGGAAATAAAGCTATCTAACTTTTCTATTAATTATTCTGTTTATTATATTTGATGTCTCCAAAGCAATGTTTGGATCTGGACCGAGGTTACAGGTTTCCATGGTAACGTGCTGGAGGAGCGTAATTTCCTTTAATGAGAAGGATTTGAAGAATGTTTAATAATAGTTATATCCTGTCGCTCTGATGACTGACAGCAGCACATCTATCCTACAAGTACAGAACCCCCCACTGCGAAGGGTCGCTGTCAGGAAGCACCGGGTCAGAATCTCTGGTTTAATGTGAAAACATTTACAGTAACCATGACAGGCCTCCAGAGAAATGAACAGCTAACTGGTCCAATCTTTCCTGTTAGCACCATCGCTACATGCGTCTATAGTGCCACAGGCTCATTAAACCCGCAACCGTCTAACTGATACCAAACCAGAGAGGGGAAAGAGGAGAGGTTCTGGTTCCACCAGCTGTGGGTCACCGCCGCCGTCCACCCGTCTCTACCTGTACCAGCTCCTCACCAACCCCCCCGATCCTGATCCACTCCTACGGACCGGAACCACTGCAACCGGAGAATATGGTAGCATTAGCTGCAATGACTGACATTAGCTAAGGTTAGCTACACTAGCTAACATCTGCTGCAATAGCCGACATTAGCTATGGTTAGCCAAAATAGCAAACATTAGCTAAGGCTGGCTACACTAGCTGACGTTTGCTAAGGTTAGGTACGATAGCTGACATTAGCTACGATAGCTAGCTAGCTAGCTAGCTCAGTGCATTTAGTTAGCATGTGACTAGCTAAAATTGGCGGGCTTACCTGTAGTATTTGGATCAGGGCGGGGTTGAGACTTGGTAGAAGAAAGGGGTGAGGGGCGGGGTCACTCTGAGGCGAAGTGCACCTCTGGTGGTGGGGGCTTGACAGTGACAGGCTGGGAGGTGCGGCGAGGGGGCGACGGTTTGGGCTGAGCCTGTTGCTGCATGGTGTCGTAGTAGGTCACGCCCCCGTAGGTCACCTGAGTCTGACCCTGGGAGGAAACATGGAAAAGAAACGACGTCAGAGCTGTGATGTCATCACTCAGGGTCTTCTTTAATGCCCTTGTGAAAAGCTGGGCTTGCGTACCTGAGGGCTGGGGTACATGGTGGGGTAGGGGAAGGTCATGACTCCAGGCGGGGGGTAGAAAGGCGGGGGCAGCAGTTGCTGTGGTTGTCCTGGCGACAGAGAAACCGGCGGGCCCCCGTAGAGGGCGGGGTTAGGGATAGGGGCACCTGATTGGTGGGGGTGGAGACCTGAGGAGGAGACAGAGGTGAGCAGATCAACAACATCTATCACTCATAAACCCAGGAGGCTCCACTGACCGGGGTGGGGGAGGTGCATCTCAGGCTGGACCAGCATGCCTTGGGGCGTGATGGGGGCGGGGCCATCGCCATGGGTATACATTGGCCCCTGATATGACACTGAGACAGAAGACAGACTGTTAACAGGACAATAATTCTGATATTATTAAACAAACGCCGCCCCCCCTCACAGAAACCCACAGGGGCCCTGTTAGGATTCTGGTCTTACTGGGCTCATAGTAGTGTCCTTCCATCACTCCCAGGTGAATGGGCGGGGCCGGCTCAGGTACAGCCCTCTGTCTCTGGGAGGAATAGCGTTTGGCGCGACTGGAGCTGACCCCCATCTCCTCCATGCTGGAAAACTGAGGCGGACCCCCGGACAGGTGCATGGTGCTGTGGAGTCCTGAGGACAGAAACATGGAGGAGTTACTTTTTATGTTCCAGCCTGTTGGACTGGCAGCACGCATAGGGGGCGGATTCGATACGACACACCATCAAAACGGAGACGTGGCGCTGCTGCCCCCTGCTGGAAGCCACTAGAAAAACACGTTCATGACTTAATGGACCGGACCGGTTTAGACAGGTTCTATGTTTGTCTATTCCCGTAAACATTGCCGATATCTCACAATAACATGGGGCGGTGGGGCCTCTTTTGATTCTGCCCCTTAATGGACCCTCTAGGTCATGCAAGAAGCAGACTTAACCCTGACTGAGTAGTAGAGTTGCGGACCTAACCTGGAGAGACTGACACTAGTACTCGTGACTTTGGCCCTGTGGTCTTGGTGTTTACTATCTGAGTAAACAAACCGTCTCCACTCACCTCTCATCTCAGACCGCATATATGACGACGGGTTCTGGTTCCAGCTCTGTCCTGCCAAGCTGAGTCGAGCCACGTCCTGGTCCAGGTCCAGTTCCGATGGCGCTGCTCCCCCCAACGCCGTATTTGGCCCATCAATGGCTCCGCCCCAGCTCTTTCCTCCCACGGTGGTGGGGGAGGAGGCGTTCCCCCCAGCAGCAGACTCTTCCACGGACGGCTGCTTGCTGCCCAGGTCTGAGGGGCGGGAGCGAGTCCTGCGGGCCAGCGAGTAGGATTTACGTTCCACCGGCCGCTCCGCGGGAGGAGAGGCATCCTTATTGGTCGCTGCAGCCGATGGCTGTAGGGTGGGGTCCGGCATCGAAAAGGGAGCCAATACGGAAGCGGACCTGTCGCTGCTCCCTCGCTGCTCCTGCTGCTGCTTTCGTCTGGGTGACGGTACTGCCGCCGGTACCGCGCCGAGGTCTGGTTCCCTGACTCCGACCTGACTGACTGTGATGTCCTCTTTGATCGCAGAGGGTCCGCCCCTTCCTCCACCACTACGTCCTCCCCTGTTGACCACGGCCCTGTCTCTGTCTGAGGGCTCGGGGTAAGTTTTGGAACCATGCCGCTCTCTGGGGTGTGTCTGCGGTGGCTCGTTTGTCCGGTACTGGGAATGAGGCAGGACTTGGGTTTGGTTCTGGGGGGCCAGTTTGCTGCGGGGGGGAGGCGGTCTCCGCTGAGCAGAGGAGGAGGGGGATGTAGATGAAGGGTGGATGGATGGAGGAGCTCCTCCTCTGTCTATTCCCCCCCCACTCTGCCAGGACCTGATGGGGCGCTCTCCGGCATCTCGCCACCGCTTCTCTCTGCCAGGCGACGAACCCTGTCTGCGGGGAGACGCTTAAGTTAGCCGCCATGTTGATGATTTCATTACAGCCAATACTGCGGGGTGTCATGTGACCAATACGTTCTTGGATGCTGAGGTCATGAAGCAAACTCACCTGAGTCGGCGCTGCCGGTAGGATCGCTCTCCTGAGCCGCCGCCGTTTCTGATGTCATAGCCATAGATGGCGATGAGCTCCTCGCGGCTCTTGGGAGCCTGCTCTTCCTCCCTGAACTTGTCGTGTTCCCAACGGCCCTCGTCCTTCCAAAGCTTCCTGTTCCTGCCTTTGGGTCTGAGAGGAAGCGGACAGGAAGTCAGAGCGGTCGGGTAGCGAGCTACTTCCTTTCTGAACACGTTTTCTCTCTCCCCGTCTTTATTATCTTTATTATTAACAAAAGATAATCCTTTAAATAGATTTATTCTATTTAAAACAGTGAAATAATAATTCAGAGCAGCAGTATCACAAAATAAAACCAAGTTAAGACGATAAACAACGAGAAATAGATGAGATTAAGTCACCGGGGATCAGGTGTTTACACGAGCAGAGATCTAACAGGATCAGGTGTTTACACGAGCAGAGATCTAAGAGGATCAGGTGTTTACACGAGCAGAGATCCAACAGGATCAGGTGTTTACACGAGCAGAGATCTAACAGGATCAGGTGTTTACACGAGCAGAGATCTAACAGGATCAGGTGTTTACACGAGCAGAGATCTAACAGGATCAGTTGTTTACACGAGCAGAGATCTAACAGGATCAGGTGTTTACACGAAAAGAGATCCAACAAGATCAGATGTTTACAGGAGCAGAGATCTAAGAGGATCAGGTGTT
>VRLP01008520.1:0-16419 GCA_009660295.1 Lophius piscatorius
GGTTCATACAGTGAAACAGTCCAGGTTCACACAGTGAAACAGTCCAGGTTCACACAGTGAAACAGTCCAGGTTCATACAGTGAAACAGTCCAGGTTCATACAGTGAAACAGTCCAGGTTCACACAGTGAAACAGTCCAGGTTCATACAGTGAAACAGTCCAGGTTCATATAGTGAAACAGTCCAGGTTCATACAGTGGAAAAGTCCAGGTTTATACAGTGAAACAGTCCAGGTTCATACAGTGAAACAGTCCAGGTTCACACAGTGAAACAGTCCAGGTTCATATAGTGAAACAGTCCAAGTTCATACAGTGAAACAGTCCAGGTAACCCCCCCCCTGCAGGATGAATATGGCCTTACAATTGTGTGACCATGAATTAATTCTCATTATGTTTAGACTTTATTCACTAATCCTCCGTCGTAGGATTAAACACGTCATTCCAAAAGAACATCTGAGCTCAGCATTAAAACCCTTTAATGTCCTCAACGAATGATTGAATGATGAAAAATCTCTGTATATTTTGTTTCTTACACATTTTTAGATTTAGCATGAAGTGAAAAATTGTTTGGTCAAGCATGTTTTTAAATAGTAAGAAAATCTGACTTTTTTTATTAAAATTATTTCATGATGACATTTTTCATTTCTTTTTTTTTTTTTGAATTGAAATTAAAATTAGCTCAACCTTTCGTAAAAGCTCGACTTTTAAACTTTTTGTCTTTTTTTGGGTTTCTTCAAGTAAAGTTCCTCACAAAAAAATCAAATTGGGCTTTCTCAATGGTAATAATAATAATACATTTAATTTATAATCATGATTATTGACATGGTGTCCCCCAGGGCTCCATCCTCACCCCCTTACTTTTTAGCATATAAATGCTGCCACTGGGTCATATCATAAACAGATTGTAAACTTTGGTAGCAGTTTTTGGCATGTATGAGTTTCTAATTCTAATATAATTATTTAATTATTTTAATATTGTCATTCGACTATTTTTGATTTAATCTTGTAACCATAAAACCATGACGAATGACCTATTTCTGATTATATTCAGACTTTATTCGCTAATCCTCGATAGTTTGATTAAATTCGTCTTCTCGCGAGACTTCATCCTGTTTCCGGTATGGAGACCACTTTACTGTCCATGCCCTGTTATTTCATTCTTCTCCGGACGTATATTTTTTTACAAATATATGGACATGAAGCATGTTTTTAATGGGAAATTAATAATCTAATATTAAATTATTCATACCATTTATTCCTCAAAAACCGCGACTTTTTTTTTTTTAGAATAAGTTTATGCTTTTACTTCCTTTTTATTTCCAAAGAGGAAGTCAGCGCTAACTGTTTATCTAAAAATTATAAAGTGAGGATACCTCCTGAGTTTTATACATGTCGAACTTGAAGGGTTCTTCGTTATTACGAATTCAGTATAATTTTCTGTAAAATAATTAAATAAGAATAGGATTTAAAGACGAGGAATCCTTCATAGGAAACCGTTTAGCGCCAGCAACTTTGGTTCCGCCACTCAGTTTCCAGTCGGACACATTAAGTAAAATGTCCGAACCACACAACTTGTTATTGTGATGAAGTTCGGTGGCTTTAATTTAACCAGAATGATTTACTGAAGGACTGTAGATGGACCCGGCCCACAGAGCTCTGCTGCGGGCTCACCGGCTGTACCTGTCCGGGCAGCTGCTGGTCAGCGAGACAATCGTTCCGCTTCTGTACCAGGAGGACATCCTGACGGAGGACCAGGTGGAGGAGATCCAGTCCCAGCCCACCAACAAGCAGAAATGTCTCAAGCTTCTGGACCTCCTGCCGAGCAGAGGACCCCGGGCCTTCGACTGCTTCATGCGGTCTCTGGAGGAGTTCGGCTGGGTCCGGGACAGACTGCTGCTGGAGCTCCAGAAACCATCCGAACCCCGATCAACAGGTGAGGAGAAAACTGGATCCAAACAGATTCTTAAAGCCTGTTAAGATTTATATATATCAGAAAAGGACATTTTTGATTTAAGAATGAAAATAGGGGAGGGGAAAAAGCTATTTTTATGAAGATGAAAAGTGTTCATACTGGCTTAATCTTCCTTAAAAGTGGAACCAGAAGCAACTGGACCTCATTTTTAATTTTGGATCAACTCTGGATTCCCCAGAATTTAGATATCATCTCAATTATTTTGTCACGAAGTTTTTTTCCAGATAGATGCCAAGATAGGTAGATGGATAGACAGAAGCTCCATTAAGTTTCCAGCTCTCTATTAGCTGGCATTAAAACTGAGACTCTGATCTCCAGCTATCCTGAGGGGAAACATCAGAACCACATACCAGATGGTTCCTGCAGTCTTTAACCCGATAACCAGATCAGACCACCGATTAAACTGATCAGGACTGCTGCAGGCCTCCAGCTAGCTAACCTCAATAAACAAATAAATAAATAAATAAACAACAACTATGTTTTTTTCCCCTTTTTGTTCCGTTTCAGCAACAAAAAAAAAAGTCAAGAAACCTTTTGAAGAGATTCTGGATCCAGAATCAGCACCAAAATCTAATCTCTTTCCTGTAAACTACATCTGGAATAAAAAAATTTTTTAAAAAGTGTCTTATTCTGAATTTTTTTTAAAATTGTCAGAACATTAAGATCATTTTTAAGAACTATGAGCTAAAACGTTGCGACTAAAAGTTTTTGGTGTGAGGCAGGATTTCATTTTCGTAAATGGAACGTGTAAAAAAACAATAACGCTAGATAAATGACAAGATTGTTTTTAGATGAACCTGTTAAACTAGAAGAAAAAGAGAAAAAAAAAAAATCCGAATTTTTGCAGGCTAAAAAATATCGTTGGGAATCCAAAAGTTTTTTTTTCTCGTACATCTGTGATAAATAAAGTTTTATTTAATTATTTACATTATTTTCCTCGTCATTCATTTCTGTTTAACCCTGAGCCTCGTCTCATTTCTTGATTTATTTGTTTATATACATACAGTTGTGGATTTTGGCGTGATTTTTATTTTTATTTTTTTTAATTTTCTTGGCAAATCACCAATCAACTTTTTTTTTCTTTTAAAAGTCCAACCGGTTCAGCGATTTTATTGCTTTAAAGTTCAAAAATCATAATCAGCAAAGTGTTTTAAGTGCTCTTATTTTGAAGGATTGCAGTGGAAGTAGTAACAAGGCTGGTCGGCATTGTGTTTGTATTCTGACCAGTTGACACTAATGTAGCCTCCGTCCTTCCCGCCGTGCGTTTCTTAAACCAATTGTACGACATTTGGAAGTGAAAATAAAACTTTGCAAGCCTCGTTCGGTTCCATTATATGTTGTATTTTAAACAAAAGGGGCTAAATATGCTAGAAATTTTCTTTTTTTTCTTTTGTACATTGGCCATGACCTAAAATCTTAAATAAATAAATCTATATATTCTTTTATATATGTTTGTTTCGTTCAGGGACTTCAGGCTTTGCGGTTTGCGGTTTGCTCTGATCTCCCGCTAGCTTTAGCCGCTCCGCTAACCTTAGCTTTTAGCTGGCTATGTTCCTCGGGCGATCAAATTTGAAGCGTGTCAGTACATTCGTTAGTCCCTAAGTTTTATAACTAACTATAAATGGCCGTATTGATCGAACTTGTGACTACCCGAGTCCCAGCTAGCTTTAGCCGCACTGCTAACGCAAGCTTCTTAACTTTCTATGTTCCCCGGGGCGATTAAATGTGAAATGTCTGATAAAGTTCGTCGTGCCGAAGGTTTTTTCGGGGTTGTTCCTCAACAGTTCATCTTGTCCTTGCTGGTGTTAGAAAGTGTGACTTTCGTGTTTTTCTGGGTCACTTGCGGGACGTTTGGAGTCGTGGTAGCTCATGCTTGGTTTGCGTGTATGGCGTTACGTGACAACCGACATCCGGTGTCTCTGCTCTGCCCATTGCTGACTTAATTCAACTCTGACTCCCGGCGCCGATCCGATCGATCTTTAATATGTCCCCAATTCACTGTGTGAACAGGATTTAACCCTCGCAGCATGTTAGGGACAAAACTGTCCGCGTTAAAACTTAAGTTTCCGATCAATCTGACATCAGAGCGGAGAAAAATCCCACGCATCAGGACGTTGGACTTTTTATTCTGGAATCTTTGCTCCAAACTTAAGTTCTTCCGTCTGAAGGTGTTGGAAATAAAAATACTATCTAATCAATAGTTACGATCAGGCCCGATGTCGGACATAAAAGCTCAACAACATTAAAGTAAAGAAAGAAACCAAACGGGAGTTATATAATATTCCGTGGCGGTTTAAAGAAGAAGTGGACATTGTGTCCTCAAACAGGAAGTGAGTCAAGCTGGAGGGTTAAACATTGGAGGCTGCGATCGGTTCTGGGTTTGGAGCAAAACCAGTTTGTGACGTGTTTTTGAGAATAAACACGAAGCAGGAAAAGAATTCCTCACAGACGAGAAGGAGGGCAGCGCTTGTTTTCCTGCCCAGCCGTCCCTCCTCCTCCTCCTCCTCCTCCTCCTTCTCCTTTTATTACCTCCTGCTTTCCAGGAATCTTGGCATCTGCGGCGTCGTGGCATTAAAGCTGCAGAACCAGATGTTCCACACGCGGCCGACACCTCACAGGAGTTTGTTTGTTGGCTTTTTACAGCATTTTTTCCACCTGACGTTTTTCTTCCTGAGTCTCACGTCAGTTTCCAGCGTCTGTTTACACCATAAATCTCCTTCGGAGCAGGAAAAGTAACAACTCCATCCACTCCAGCTCTTCTTTCTGAGCGTTGGAGGCAGCTTGAGCAGATGTTGAACGTTTGCAGTGAAATCATTTGGACCAGCCGTCGAGGGCGTTCAGACTTTTGGACTGGGGCGGTCCAGGACGCGCTAACACGCGTTAGCGTTAGCATTTGTTCGGATCACGTAATTCACATGTTTCAACGAAAGGAGGGAAAATTTTGTATTACTTGTGTCGCAGTTTTAAGAGTTTAACAGATATTTCGTTCACTTCGTTCGCTTTGTGTTATTTTTTGGCCCTTGAAAAAAGAAAATCTTTTTTTTTTTTTTTTTTACACGAATGAGGAATTCGTGGAAAGTTGTGCCGTTTTTTCCACCGGACGATAAACGTTTCATACCTTTTTTTTGATTTTTTTTTAACTTGGATGAGAAATATGCGTCGTTTGTCGCCTTTCATGTCAAAGACACACTTTGAAAATATTTCTTAAAAATTTGCGATATTTGCGTCTTTTCTTTTGAAACGGTTCACGCCATTTTTTCGCGCTAAAAAAATATTTTCAGATTATTTTATTTTTCCGCTCGAATGAAAAAATGTCTTTTTCCTGAAATTGTAGTTTGGTTGACGCGGATGGGAAAAAACGCGTCGTTTGTGTCAGACCTTTCCTGTCAATCAAACTTTGAGCCTCGTCACTGCGACATTTTTTCATCAGCAAAAGCGCGTTTTCCATTTTTTCCAGCTTGGATGAGAACTTTGCGTAATTTGCGACACGCCACTCGCGTCATTCACTACAACTTGAGGAAATTTGCGTTATTTTTTTCAGAAGTTTACGTTTTTTCCGACAGTAGCAATAACCAATAATCTCCCACTATTATCTCCCGGCACAAACAAACGCACCAATCGTGCCTTGGGCGGGAAATTTCGCATAATTTGCGTCAGAATTTCTCCTTTTTTTCTTTTTGCACAATTTCTTAAAATTTCTTTTTTGTCAATTTTAACTTGAACGAGAAATCTTCATCCTGTTCACTAAACCGTCATCCAAGTAAAAAAAAAAATTGGAAATTTAGCTAAATATTTGCCAGAATTCAAAATTTCATTTATTTCAGCAATCTTTTACTTGGACGAGAAATTAGTGTCGCACATTATTTTCGTACAAATTGATTAGCTTTATTTGTGTTGGAAATCCAATTTTTGACAACATTCCTTTAATCCTATTAGCATTTAAACTTCACACATCAGACACATTTAGTTATTTTCATTTTACAACTTTGATGAAAAGAATTGCGTTAATGTTCGTCACATCCCGTTTACATCATTCACACGTGTTCAGGAATTTTGAAATTTGTCGAGAAATTTTGAAATTTGGTGAGAAATTTGCATTATTTTATCACCACACGCCATTTTTGCAAGGCATAAAGCAAAATTCGCCAATGCTTAACATGGGATGGGAAATTTGTGTTACCTTTCATGTCGAATGTCAGATATTGAAAAATTTCAACCTGAAGAAGAAAATTGCGTCATTTGCGTCAGAAATTATAATTCTGTGTCTGTGCAGAGTTTAAGTCACGTCATTTGATTCGCGCCATTTTTAACACTGCCAAAATAATTATTAATATTTTATTTCGTGTTTTTTTTCCTAGCTTGTCCGCTACGCCGTTTACATCATTCACACCAGTTTAAGAAATTGTAGAAATATGGCGAGGTGGACGTAGAATCGTAAAAAATGTGGTGTTGTTTGTTTTTAGACGCTGTTTGTTTTTAATAATTCTTATCTTTTTATCGTAATCGACTCTAAGATCAAACAGTTTCCACGAAAATCTGTGACGCCGTTTTTTTTTTTGTTTGTTTGTTTATGTCGGCTGGTTGTAGAACCAGAACCTCCATGTTGGAGGTTATTAGTTCAGCGTACGGGTTTCATTTCCAGGAAACAGGAGCTGGACACTAAACAAACACGCGGAGGTTACTAACAGACGCCTGCACTTCCTGTGTCGCCGTGACCCCACAGTTACGACACGTGTTGACAGAAGAGGGCTGATAGTATTGTTTATTTGTTTTTATTGATGCCGCCCAACAAATGGCGCCAAGATAAGACGACACACATCCCCGGCACCAACCGCGGTGAGCTACGCTAGTTAAAACGTTATCGATTCAAGTGTTCGTGACCTTCGCCAAGTAGGTCGTGTTTTTTCAGTACGCCGTCGGTTTGTTTGTTGTTTGTGTGGCGTTACAGCAAATAGTATCAACGCGTCTTAAGACGGTGGTGGGGCACGGCCCGGTCCAGTTAGCAGCTAGTAGCAGTTAGCATCTTGTAGCAGTTATTGGCCTGTAGCAGCTAGTATTTGCCGGTAGTAGAAGTTGGGACCTTGTGGCAGCTAGTAGCAGTTAGCAAATAGTTGGTGGCCTATAGCAGCTAGTAGCTAGTAGCAGTTGGCAGCTGGTATTAATTAGTGGTCTGTAGCACCCAGTAGCTAGTAGCAGTAGACAGTTAGTAGTAGCTAGTGGCTGTTGACAGCTAGAAGCAGTTAGTAGAAGTTGGAAGCAGCTAGTAGTTTGTAGCAGTTAGCAGCTAGTAGTTTGTAGCAGTTAGCAGCTAGTAGTTTGTAGCACTTAGCAGCTAGTTGTGGTTAGTAACTAGATCCTTTAGAATCGGGTTAAAATGTTGGTCTTCATTTTTCTTCAGACATTTGCCGGCTTCCTGACTCGGTTCTCCTGAGGGTTCCGTCGGACCAGGAGCTGTCCCGGCTTGCGTCTCGACTCGGTCCCGAATGGGAGTCGGTTCTGATAGATCTGGGTCTGACAGCGGTGGCTGTGTTCCGCTGCCGGTCCGACAATGCTCTCAGCACCCACGGAGCGGTTCTGGCCGGTCTGGTTCAGTGGCGGCGGCGTGAAGGGAAGAAGGCCACGATCCAGAGACTCCTGCAGAGCCTGAAGGCGGCCGAGGTCCACCCGTCGGTTCTTGAGGAGGTCCTGACTTGATGGGGGAGCATTTGATGTTTGATGGACCGAGTTCTGGTTTCACACCAAAGAGAACCTGAACCTAGAAATAACGTGGACCACTATTTAAAAACAGTTTTTAATCTTGTTTTAAATAAATCAGGTTTATTTCTGCTTCATTCTTTTTATCAGGTTAATGATGAGGTCACTAGAGGTCAACTGAGCCCGTCTGTCCAGTCCAGTCCAGTCCTACTCTTAGGACCGGGTCAAGTCTGTTTTCCACTTTCCTCTACGGTTTGGTCTGCACTGATCTCGCCTTTCCTGATCCTGTCTGGTCTGGTCTGGTCTCGTCTGGTCTGGTCTGGTCTGGTCTTGTCTGGTCTGGTCTGGTCTCGTCTGGTCTGGTCTTGTCTGGTCTAGCGTCTGGTCCGATCTGCTCCAGTCTCAGGCTCGCTGGTCTCTTGTCTAGTCCTATCGGGTCTCTTGACTGATCTGGTCTACGCCTGCCTCTCATGTCTCGTCCAGTCTGGACTTCGTCTCTTGTCTGGTGTCTTGTGTCTGGTCTATTATCTAGCGTTCTGTTCTAGTCTGGTCGGGTCTGGTCGGGTCCAACTCCTCTTCCTCCCAGCAGGATGTCCTCTAAGTTTCCTGGAAGTCTACAAACACGTCTTGAGTAAAAGATTAGTTTTTATCAGAAAGAAGACTTCAAGAAGGTCTTTGTGTCCGACAACAAACACACACACACACACACACACAGATACACACACACACACAGATACACACACACACACACAGACATACACACACACACACACACACAGACACACAGACATACACACACAAATACACACACACACACACACACACACACACAGACATAGACACAAAGATACACACACTCAAACACACATACAAACAAAGATACACACACACTCAAACACACACCAGCATGCAGCCATGGTTCTCCTTAAATTCCTCAACAGCTCCTTCCTGCTGAGGATCGTCTTTCTGCAGCGGCTCAGATTTAAGGTGGACTGAGGAGATGAGGCTCTTCGTCTCTCTGGAACCTCAGGACGAAGACTTTAAATCTCGGGTCCACTGAAGAGTTTCCAGACGAGGACACGCTCCAGAAGATCAAGTTCAATCTCACCTTTAACCCCCCTGTGGTCCGTCTGAGTGGCGAGTCACGAACGCCATCATGAAAACAAACTCAAGACGCATCTTTGAAGTCAGGCTTTCATCTACATTTGTTTATTAGTGGGTTATTTATTCAGTCCGTTTTTGTTATTATAAGAAGTTTCTACATTTTAGACAGTTTTTAATACAACATTTAGTGTTTTGGCATTTTGTTTATATTTTTGTGTTTTAATGTTTTGACATTTGAGTCTTTTATTATTAATATTCTGCTTTTCGAACATTCTGCTCAGTATTTGTTTTTATTACTTTACGTTTCGTCGTACTCTTGTTTGTGTTTTCACTGCTTCCAGCATTTCCTCGGTTCACTTCCTGTTTTTATAGTCCCGATTTATCTTTCGAATTTTTTCAAATCCTTTTTTTAATTATATTTCCTGTTTTTACAGTTAGCTTTTGAGCCATAGTTATTCGGTTTGTGGATGGGTGATTTTGGGGGGGTTCATGACAAATTGTTTTTATCGTGTTAGTAAGTTTTTAATACAGTCTTTTTGCATTTTGTTTATTTTTTTGTTTGAAGTTTTGGACATTTTTGGACATTTTTGTGTGATTTTTGTTTGTATTGTTATTTTGTGTTGTGTTGATTTTTTATGAAGTTTTTTTGATCATTCTGGTAAGTATTTGCTTTTCTTATTTCATGTTTTTATAGTGGCCTAGTAGTGGTTGTTTATATTTTCACTGCCTCCGGCGTTTCTTCTCTTCACTTCCTGTTTTTATAGTTCCATTTTATGTATTTCTTCATAAATTGTTTTCAAAAGTTGTTTTATTATTATTATATTTCCTGTTTTTATTCTTTGCATTTGGCCCATTCTTGTCCGGTCGTGTGGAAGAGCGGTGGTGTGGGGGGGGGAGGGGTCTTCACGGGAAATTGTTTTTATCTTGTAAAATCTATATAAATAAAGTTTGATTGAAGTCATTTAGAATAGAGCCGGATCCGGATTGGAGGTAAAAACTGGGTTTCTGGGAAGCTTCTGTTTGAATCTCTGAAAAAGAAAAAGAAAAGGAAAAAGCGTCTGGGAGGGATTTTCCCCACGAACCGTCCTCATGTGACGAACGCCGTAGAAAGTAACTGAATACTGAGATAATGTGATTTAAAGCGAGTCCGGGTGGAGGAAGGGCAGCGATTGGTCTGTAGGCGCTGCTGGCGGCGGAGGAGTCGTCTGTGTGGCCGTGTGAGCGGCGTGGAGCTCCTCGTGACTTTCTCAGAACCTTTTACGTCATCGCTCCTTCCAGGAAAAACCAACATCTGAGGGTTCAACCGTCGGTTCAGGCCCTCCACGGGTTTTAAATTTAGTTCCTCCACGGCTCTGATGTCACACCTTCTAGGCCCGGGTCTTAAAAAATAAACAAAACGACGACAAATACTCACAGCAGGTTCCAGAGGGGAGGGAAAGTACTGCGGCAAAAGTACTCGAGTACTCGGGTTCATGGGGTTGAAGCGACGTAAAAACAGAACACAGGAGGAAAAGTATAAAAATATATATTTAAATATATATCAGCAGGAAAAGTCCACAAGTGTAGACGTGAGTCATGTGGTGGAAGGATTGGCAGGAAAAGTATGAATGGTAAGAGTATCGGTAGTAAATGTCATGTAGTAAAATCCGTCAGCAGTAAAAGTTTCACTCTGGAATGTAACCCAACGACTCTCTGGCAGCTGGACTCCAGGTCCAGTCCTTGAACCGTGACCCGGATGAAGCAGAACCAAAACACACAAACAACAGTAGTGAAAGGATTTATTCCATGGCGGCGGCGAATCGCTTTAATAAAAGTTTCACTGGTATTCCAGATGTCGCCACGCAGAAGTATCCGTAGGAAAAGTACTGAAGTACCTTCAGAGTCACGTACGAAAACGTTTTTTTTTTTTTAAACGCCAGCAGGGAAAGTATGACGAGTAAAAAGTATCGAGGATGAAAAGTAGAAAGATTCTTTTTTTCTTTCTTTCTAATAGATTAATAAAAATTAAGTTAATTAAATTAAATTAAATTATTAGTACGTCACATAACAGAATAAAAATATAACGAACGTATATAACAGATTCTTGTAATCATATTACACAATCGTATATTCTAGTACACATTCTATAAAAGGGAATATTCATTAAAGAAATTAGATAATGACTGATTATAAAGGGAAATTAAGGCATTTCATTTCTCCACAGATTCTAATATATAATAATATATTAGACGTACGGATGCTTTTTTATTGTTTTCTATAATTCAAAGGACGATTTGGACAATTTTGGTTCCGTGAATAATAAAAAAGTTTTCCCCATTAGAATTATAAGATTGATTATTTGTTTTAAATCGAGAAATTACAGAGTTTCACAATAAAACAAAGTTCCTTTTGGAGTAACTTTTTACTTTTTGCTATAAAGATGTTTTCTTACATGTTTTATTGTCGCATTTATCACTTTTTTTAATATCGATTCCATTAAACAGGACAGAGTCATTTAGAAAACATTCTTCTCAAAGTAACACTTCATTAGTTGAGAGAGAGAGAGAGAGAGAGAGAGAGAGAGAGAGAGAGAGAGAAAAGGATAAACAATAAATCTCTTTGAGGTCACATATTGAAGTTTTTTTTTTTCAAACTTTTATATTAAAGTTTCTGTTCTTGTTGCCGTTTAACTTTTTTTGATAAAAATGAATTTCGAGGTATTTAAGTGTATTTTTAATACACTTAAATTTCACACATTGTTGTTTCCTCACTATCATTAAAGGCCAAATTATTTCACATTTTGATGAATTGAATGATGGACCCGATGCCCGAGAGAATAATCGTTATTTGTCTAATAATCTTTTTCAATCGGATATTTATCTTTTAAGAAGAGAACGGCGAGTTATTTGGATCTCTCCTAAAAAAATTCACTCAAACATTGGAATTTCTGGGACTGTAAAACAAAAATTGATTAATAGTTCGAAACTATAAGGAACAAAAATGGCGAACTAGATCAACCTGGACTGAAAATCTTCATATTTAGTCATTATAAATTAAATGTATTATTATTTATTATTATTATATTTAATATTTTATTTGAATGTTAACTGCAGTACCGTCTGAACCCACCAGAGGGAGACGGACCCCTGTTTGATTCCACCTGCGTTAGAAAGAAAAGGATATTTTAATCCTAAAGGGGATTAAAATTGTTCAAGATACATTCCTGAATAGTACAAAACAAAGATAAGACATTTTTAAAAACTCGTGGTTGGTAGAATATTAACGGTTTTTGTTAGTTTGATCGAATAAGACAAACTTTAAAACACTACATTCATTAGAGAACATCAAACATCTCAAGACTCTGATTGACAGCTCAGTAAAAACAGAAAATATAGTCTAATAATAATATATGTATTAGCTAGTATTTTTATTGAAACACTGAATATTGTTAGTGGCTGTATAATTAATGATGAAGACTAGCGGATACTGCGGTAAGAATATAAATAATAATAAATAATGACTAAACTGTAATCCGACATAAAACTGATAAATAATCCAATTAAAGCTGGTGTCACACCGTGATGATGAAATACAACAAGAGTAAATCCAGGATTTACTCTTAATCTGTTTGTATTATCTTTAAACGACATGCTGCATGTTTGCAGCTCTGACCAGCAGGGGGCAGAGTGACGTCACGAATAAACAAACACTGAAGCTTTTATTTAACCCAAACAATCAACCAAATAAAATATCCATGTGCATATATACACACACATATATATATACACACATATATATATATATATATATATATATATATATATTTTATTAATTTTTTTATTATATTTATTTTTTATATAAAATATATAAATCTTTTTATTAATTTTCTCAAAATCAATAAAAGAAAAAAACATTTAGCAAAAATCCCGATAGGAATAATAATAAAAATAGAAATAATTTAGAAAAAGATGATTAAAATAATAAATAAATAATCAGGTGAAAAACATTATTATATTATATATAATATTTATTATTATTTATTATTTTTATTATTGTTTTTTATTTTTATTAGTGTATAATCTTAGAATATGTCCTTCATATCTCCAGAGGGGGCGGGTCCTATTTCATTGTTTTTGTCGCATAGAAAGGACGAACTGAGACGACTTAACGAAAGAAAGAGGAAGAAAAAACGCTTCACCTCCTCCGAAAACCGACGGAGTAAAAAAAAGGACGATATATCGCTCAGATACTCTGAAGCCGCTCGTCTCCGCCACCTTGCGTTTCGGCGTCTCTGTTCAGCCCACTGAGCCCCCAGTTCCACCCCCCAAGAGAACATCAAAGGAAGGAGGAGGAGGAGGAGGAGTCTGTGGACAGAAAAGGGCCTGAAGTTCAGTTTTAATAAGTTTCATATCTGAGGGAATGATTGACAGATCTGTTCAACTTCTCACGCAGAGGGGGAGGCGGAGGTGGCTGAGGGGCGAGGAGGTGGAGAGAGGAGGACTGGGAGGTTGAGGGGTGTAGATGGGGGAGGAAGGATAAGGACGGGGAGAGGTGAGGATGAGGGGGAGAAGAGGCAGAATGAGGAGGCGGAGGGGGAGGATAAGTAGAGATGAGGGGGAGGCCGATTGGAAAGGAGGTGGAGGGGGAGGAGTAGGGGAGTCTGGGGAGAATAAGGAGGCTCAGTTTGAGGGGTGAGGACAGGGAGGATATGTGGAAATGGAGAAAGGCTCATTTGAGAGGAAGGCAGAAGGAGCTGATAAGGGCTGATGAGGAGGTGGATGAGATGAGGAGGTGGATGCTGAAGGGTGAAGAGGGGAAGATGAGGTGATTGATGAAGTATAAGGAGAAGTTGGTTGAGGTTGTGAGGGAGGATAAGGGGAGATGGAGGGAGGAGGAAGAATCTGATGGGGGGAGGTTAATTTGAGAGAAGGAGGAGGTTGTGAGCAGAGAGGGGAGGATGAGAGGAGATGAGCTCTGGGATGAGGAGGAGGGGAAACAGTGGGGCGTCTGAGGAGGAGGAGGAAGAGGAGGAAGAGGAGGAGGAGGAGGAGGAAGAGGAAGCTGGCTTTGAGTTGGGTGGGTGGGGGGGAGGAGGACCCGTGCGTGTCTCCGCAGCCTCCGGGCTTTAGGGCGGGGCATCGACGCGCAGCAGCAGCTTCTTCCGCAGACAGACACCGACCTCCCGCTCGTCTTCAGGCCACAGCATGGACGCTGTTTCCCGGCCAGTCGGGTCTGAGAGTTCGGTCCGGTTCGGTCCACACTGAGTGAAGATGCGCAGTTAGAAGTGCGCAGACGGACATCTCGCGCGCGGCGCTCCGATGCAGCAGAGAGGTCGCCATTGTTTAGATGCGCAGCAGACGGAGAGCAGAATCCCGGACGGCGGAGACCCGGTCTGACACCATGTTCCTACCGCTGCTCCTCACGGCGGTCCTCCTCCGGTCCCCCCAGGTAAGGAGGCCTCAGTCCGGGTCTAAATTGGTGCCTTGTGGATCTGCAGCGTGCGTGGCTTTGTTTGGGTCAAACGCGGCTCATAAACCGGATTAAGGTTAGAGGGTTATGTAAGAGGACCGAACCGGGTCCTGGAGGAGGGGGTCCCGGTGGGTGAGCCGCTGAGGCGGACGCGCTGTGGCACCGGGGGTCGGTTGTTTCGGCGGCAGCAGCTCGTCTGTGCGGAAAGTGGGTCAGTGAGCTCCTCGGTGGGTCCTGGAGTCTGCCAGCATCACTGAGGATCATCCTCAGCTGCGGGAACAAAGATCAGGCTCCTCATCCTCAGCTGCTGGTTCTGGTCCTGCTGCAGGTGTAGACCGGTCAGGGGTTCTGGTCCTTTGGGTCTGGGTTTAGTCAGGTTTTTACTGCTGGCAGGTCTAATATTTAGTTGTTGTTATTTTTTTTGACATGAATGATAGTAAAGTAAAGTGGACCTCAGACCCAACAGAACCGGTTTTGGTCTGTTTACACTGCTGCCTGATTGGATGCAGCTGAAAACCATCAAAAGACGCCAGAACCAGAATCACTTTTTACTGATGTTTAAGCAAATCTATGAAAGCCAGTCAGAGTCTCCAGACGCCAAGAGGCGGAGCTTATCATAGAACCATGACCCCGTTTACACGGCGCCGTTTTCACTAAAGACTGAAACATTTTTTTCAGTTAAGCTCCTCCCCCTTGATCCGATTCAACCTTCTGATGGACGTTTGGAGAATCTTCACTTTCTACAGCTTCATGGATCATCTTTCAAAAATCTGGCGACTCGCCCGCGTGAACTCGATGTCAGCTGGGATAGGCTCCACCCCCCCGCGACCCTGAACCCTGTGGGACGACAGCGTTGACCCAGTTCTTAGAATCTAACTTTGTCTTCATGAGATCTTTTAAATAAAAGCCCACAGAATAATCAACAAAGTAAAAGACCGAATTCTGAATGTCATTCTCCACCTCCTCAACCTCCACCTCCTCATCCTCCACCTCCTCACCCCTCATTCTCTACCTCCTCATCCTCCACCTCCTCACCCTTCATTCTCTACCTCCACCTCCTCATCCTCCACCTCCTCACCCCTCATTCTCTACCTCCTCATCCTCCACCTCCTCATCCTCCACCTCCTCACCCTTCATTCTCTACCTCCACCTCCTCACCCCTCATCCTCCACCTCCTCATCCTCCACCTCCTCACCCCTCATCCTCCACCTCCTCATCCTCCACCTCCTTACCCTTCATCCAATAAATAAAGGTAAAACGAAAAAAAGTGAAATCCTCCTTTACTGATTTGAGCTGATTGACAGGAATCCATGCGAGTGCGTCTTCCGTCTCGGGGACGGATCTGTCCTCCACAGAGGTGGTTGCTATGGTTACGTGGTTTAAAAATGTCTTCCACTATTTTTGGAATAATAGCTTCGCTTGAATCCCCGCCGTTGATCCGAGCGGATCCAGAAGTGACGGGTTCCCGTCCTCCCTCAGGCTTTGATGTCCTTCGGTCAACATCTCACTTGTGTCCCGTTAGAATCAGAAGAAAAGTTCTTCCTTGATCTGACGTTTCATCGCGGGACTTTTTTTTATCACCTGCTGGGTTTTTGTGTGACATGAAGTCAGAAGACGTTTGAATCCGGAGCGTTTCTATAAACTGACTTCCTGTCCGTCAGCCAGAATTTAGCGCCTGTTTTCTCGGCGCTCGGAAACAGGAAGGAGCTCCCGGCAGATCCTGATCTTCTTCCAGCGCTGGATCTTCTCCTCCGCAGCATCGTGTGAACTCCTTTCTCCTTAATGGCCTGGTTTTTTCTGTTTTGGCTCGTCATGAAGCCGCTGGCAGACGCAGAAAAGACCGAATGTCTCCGCCGAGGCTGAGGACCAGAGCTGGCAGCTGCTTTTCTCACCGCTAGCGACGTTAGCCGTGAAAGTTCTCTGGCTCAGAGTGAGACCAGGAACCGCTGGGGTCCAAACGGGATTTCAAATCTCAGGGTTTATTTTCAGCAGCTCTTATTTATTATAGAAAATCAGAAACACTCAGAACCTGGTTTCACTGCGTGAACCTGGACCGTTTCACTGCGTGAACCTGGACCGTTTCACTGTATGAACCTGGACTGTTTCACTGTATGAACCTGGACTGTTTCACTGTAAGAACCTGGACTGTTTCACTGTATGAACCTGGACTGTTTCACTGTATGAACCTGGACTGTTTCACTGTA
>VRLP01008521.1:0-16408 GCA_009660295.1 Lophius piscatorius
TTTACTCAGAGGTAGATTGTGGTACACCCAAGAGGCCATTCAATTTTTGCGACGTTGCGCAATGAACTCGCAAAGTTTTCTTTGCCGCTACGCGACATAAGCCATAATTTGAGAAAAGTTTTCAGGAGGATATGAAAGAAAATGCTTCTCGAGAAAAGAAACACAAATCGCCAGAACGCTGCGTTTCGCATTAATGCAAATTTTTCCAGAAATCAGAAATTCTTTATTGATCCCGAAAATCCTTCATGTCAACGCGATAACTCAAAAACTGTTTCATGGATCATTTTCAGATTTAATACCGACATAGACCTCAGTTTGAGGAGGAAGAGTAGTAATTTTGGGAAAGGTGAGTAGCTTATTTGCAACACTAGGGGGAGCTTTATGTCCAAAAGTTTTTGGGCCATAATTTCTAAACCGTTGGTCCGATTTAGATGAAAATGGTTGCATATGAATCGACTTAAGGAGATCTATCTAGTATTCAGCCTTTAACATATACAGCAATACAGTTGTAGTGAGTACTTTTACTCCAACTCTTAATATTGTAAACTACTTTTTGCTCATAATACTTACATACTTTAATTTCAGTCAGGTTTTGAATGCAGTATTTTCTTTGCGGTGGAGGATTTCCAATTGTGTGTTGTTGTTTTTTTGTACTTTTACTGAAGAGAAGTATCTGAATACTTCGTCCATCAGTGGTATCGGTGGTAACGTATATTTATCAATGCACAGCGTTGTTATTTCTTTATTCAGAGTCCTGGGAGGGGCCAGAAAATACGTCTAGTGCAGATTCTCTTAAAAACTGTAATAAGTCAATAATATAGAAAACAATAAAAGAATAACAATATACATGTGAGAATATATTCAGTGAGAATATATATAAATATATATATATATTTAAAAAAAAAATTTAATGCTTTTTTTTTTTTCAAAACACTTTTTTTCTTCTTCTAAAATTCCCCAAAAATGTATGAACTTGTAATTCAAGATGAATTTGATAATTTGATGATCAATACAATCCTCATAATGTTCAAATATTATATATATATAAAGTTTAAAAAAAACAACCTAAGTAAGATTAATGATCAGTGAGTCTGGAAAACTAAACATCTCACCTTCACCAGAAAGTCAAACAGATCTCGATCTATGGTGGCAACCAATCATAATAGTCGCCTGAATATAGGGGCGTGGCCTAGATAGGAAGTAGGACACAGTAGTCTGATCACACGGAGGAGATTCTGCAGAACAACAGACATAAATGTGAATAATATTGTAAATTAATTAGATAAAAAACAGATGCCCTCCTCCTCTGGGATGTTTTACATTTGTCTCCCGTACTGGGATAAACTTCGTGATGGAATATAAAAATATGAATAAATATTAGTCCATGTAATATATATTTAAAACTGTTAAAACAGTAAAAGAAATATACATAAAATATATATATTTATGTGGAAAACACCGAAATTTACTGTGAAAATACAGTTTTGGGGGAAATTAATGGCAAAATACCATAATGTCAAAACCATATTGTAAACTTATTATTCTGTCTAAAAACATCGATTTTGCTCTTACGAAAACGAAACTTTAATCATTTGTTGCAAATGCATACCGTCATTTCTACAGAAAGAAGATTCTAAAAAAAATACATTCGTGGAATAATGTTGATTTCTAGGTTTAAAAAGTCAGAATTTATCGTCATGTACTGCCATTTCATTAAATGAACTGTGAAACTTTTAGCAGGTTGACATTGTATCCGTTTTAATGCTAATTTAGCCAAAAATCATTGTTACCGTATTTTTCTGATAAAATGAAACCACAACACCTTTATCTCATTTTTTGTTCCATCAATTTAATCAATAATTTCCTTTTAATTTCCCGCTTAGCTGTTTGGTTTTGAATCTTTATTACTTTTTTGAAAAATGTGACTGAACCTGATTGTAATGTGACCCAGTGGCAGAATATTTGTGCTGAAGAGTAAGGGTTCGAGGACGGAGCCCTGGGGGACACCATAGGAAAGAAATAACACAGGCAAAGAAATCATTTGTTTGCACAATTTTAATTTCTCTGGGTGGACATTAAAGGGTTATAAAAAAAAATATTTAGATTTAAAAAAAAATATATATATATATATATATATATATATATATATATAATTTATTTTAAGATTTCAAATATAACAGAATTTAACATATATCCACAAAACAACAACAACAACCACAATAATGATAATAAAACAAAACAAGAAAAAACACAAAAAACAATGTTTGAAACGTTCCCTATAAAACCCACTTTTGGATCCAACGGTAAAGTTTCATCCGTCAAGTTCAATGTGAAGAAGGAGAATTCCTCTAAAACCACATCCAAAACACATATTTGATATTTTAGGGGTTATTTTTTATATAGAGTTGGTCTATATTTAGAATGAAACATGGCGGAGGCACTTTTTTTTGACATAATCTTGACCAAAGCTCTGTATCAGTCGTCGGACTACCATGACTCCCCAGGTTTAAGTAATCCAGGCTTTGAGGTTTAATCCAGAGCTCATCTTTAATAAGGGAAAATCCACGTCATATAGGAATCCCATTCTCTGCGGCCCATGATGCACCTGTTAAACTGTGCTGTGGTGTCGCTGCGTGGATCCCATAAGTGTCGGCGATGGCACCTCGAGGTGTTTTCTTAGGGTCGTGATTAAGTGGCGAGGAGGCGGGAGGTCACAGCTGGGCGAAGCTCCTGGCGAGGAAGCGAACACACATCCTCTGACCCAGACAGCAGAGTTAACAGCAATAATCTGCAGGCCTGATATTGACTCGCTGGTAATTGGTCTGTGGGCTTAATGAGCTTAGCTGACACGACTAGCACAGATAAGTCTTGGAGGAGGAGGAGGAGGAGGAGGAGGAAGGAGGGAGGGGGGTGTTTGAGCTCCCCTTCCTCATCCAACACCCCCTCCTCCGTCAATATGGAAGCCGACCACAGACTGAGCTATCAGATGCACAGAAGCCAGACGATTCATCCGAGCAGATTATACTGTTGTTTGATGGAGATGGAGATTAGGCCTCAGGGGGAAACTTTTCCCCTCGCTGCACCGACAATCATAGAGCATGCTGGGAAAAGCTCAGCCGCCACGCTGGACCGCCTCAGGAGCGGTACCGCCGTGAGGTGGGGAAATAAAGTTCTTAGTGGCAGAGATGAAAATAATGGAATGTTCCAGCTGTGAAGTAATTTTTCAATCTCCTCTGCTCGACTTCTCTGCACTGTAAAAAAACAAAAAACAAAAATGGCTCTAGAAATTACAAGTAGAAGTTCATTAAATATTAAAAACAGTAAAACATTTTAGATACAGTTAATTATCATTAATCCAATTTTTTTTTTTTTTTGCGTTAGAATGTGTAGAAAACACAATTTTTTACAGTGAAAATACAACGTTTGGGTAAAATTAAAAGATTCTGAAAAAAGTTTTTACCATAAAGAATCAATATAGGATTATTTTCTACATTCAAGATTTGTTGTGTGTGAACATTTAAAATTTACAGTAAAAATCTTTTAGACATTTGGTCACAATATACCGTAATTTCTACAGAAAACGATTTTCTTTTCTTTTTAATATGCGAATGTTGATTTCAAGGTTTAAAGAAGTCTGAATTTGGCGTCATTTATTTAAGGTTTACAGTGTAACTATTTGTTTCAATGGTAATTTACTGTAATGTCTTATAAAGAGTCCCCGTATCTTTTTTACAGTAAATTCTGGGAACCACCGTTGCTTTTATTTTACCGTAAATTACACCGATTCATTTTTGTGTTTCTGTCCTCTAGAAGTCTATTTATACGTAGAAAAAGTTTGTTTATATTTACCAAGAAAACGACATTTCCAGACGTACGATGATTATTGTATTTGTCCGATAACTTCCTCCTCTCTGTACGATCAATGATGCTAAGTTGGAGAAGGGACGCTAACGCTAACCCAGCCCCCCGTCGACGGAACCTCGTTTCAGTAGAAACATACGAATACAAAAGTTAATATGGAAATAAATACGATAAAATTGTTTGTGTCTTACACTCTAAAAAAAAAGTGTAAAAAAAACAACAACCCCCGAACAAAACAGTTGAGTTATAAAAACTTCTGATGAGATTATATTGGGCCAACAAACCGCCTTGAGTTTGTAGAATTAGAGCAAAAGAATGTTTTTAAGATTTTTTATTTTAAGATTTGTTTTGAAGTTTTCACCTCATTTGAATTAAATTGATCTAATTACCAAAGATCTAAACAAAACATTCTGAGTGAACGTGTAGTAAAGAAAATTAATTTGGTCTAACGAAATTTTTCTTCGTTGGTGTTTAGCCTTTTCTCACGGACTGCACTGTAAAAAAAAAAACGATTCGTCAAAATAGCTACGAACTGTTGGTTCGATTGACACTTGATATTAACTATTATCAAGCGATCAAAAATTCCCCTGCATTTAATTAATCGGTGGCAGAAGGTTATCTGTATCATTATTGGTTGTTTTTTTTTACAGTGTAAAAATGCCAGTATGGGACCAGAGCCTCATTCCTTCACTTTCCTCCACATTAACATAGCAGAACCATCCATCACTGTGTCCATCCTGCGTGTGAACGGATCTCTCTCTCTCGCTCTCTCTCTCTCTCTCTCTCTCTCTCTCTCTCTCTCTCTCGCCCTCTCTCTCTCTCAGTCGGGGGGGCTGACAGGGAGCATGCCGGAGGGCAACCACCCTCCAAAAACCTCCTGGTCTTCAGCTGCTTCCACCCACAAAGATACAAAGTGACCAAATGGGTCAGCCGCCCTTAACCTTACCCTCCTCCCCCCCCCTCCGACCCACAAGCACCACCACCACCTCCTCCACCCTCATGTTACCACAGTCTATGGACACGCACAATCACTCAGTCCTCCACCGTGACCTGACCATGTGGTCCCAGGCCACCTCCAGCCAGGTCCCAACCTTTTCTCCGGGACCCGGTCCCTCTCGGCCCATAGATCACCGCTGACACGTCAGTAATTGAGCCGGGGGGAGATAAGGGTCTGTGGACTCGGACCCCGGGTCCTGACACCGCCGCAAAGCGGAGAGCAAACACTGCGTGTCACCGCATTAGACCCCGGCTTCTGGTTTGCCTGTTCCTCCGTCCATCAGTCTCCACGCTGACAGGACTTTGATCAGCAGGTCACGCCTTCACTGGTGGCGTTCCACAGACTGGTCACGTCTTTGGACTTTCTCTCCGTCCAGAACTTCTGGATTCTTCACTGTTTCACCGTTAATGCGGGTCAAAAGAAGATTGTTAGTCGTTGGCAACTTGTCATGATTAGCTTTCCCGTCTTAATCAAGCTTACAAACAGGCTCCGCCCCTTTCTAGACTACAAGGCGCTTGTCTAGGGGCATCGTGGACAGGGAGGGGGCACCATCAGCCGGCGTGGTCAAATGTGATAAATATAGAATCCGTGGGACCGCGGACACGTAGAGCGAACCCAAGACACTTAGCAAGCCACTCCTCGGATCCGATAGAGAGCGATAGAGAGAGATAGTAAGAGACAGAGAGAGAGAGAGCCAGAGATAGAGGTGTGAGAGAGAGAGAGAGAGAGGGAGAGACAGAGAAAGAGAGAGAGAGAGAGTGAGGGAGATAGAGAGAGATATATATAGAGAGGGAGAGAGAGAGATAGAGGGAGATATAGAGAGATAGAGAGAAGGAGAGAGAGAGAGGGAGAGCGAGAGCGAGATAGATAGAGAGAGGGAGAGAGAGAGAGGGAGAGGGAGAGAGACAGAGTATAAAGTACGAGTGAGATAGATACCTGCAAGTATTTTAAAATTAAAGTCTAAAGTCCTCAGATTCATCAGAAGACTAGATAGAGAGAGGAGAGTCTCTGCCTCAACTTGGTCTGGATATTCATTCATTCCTTCATTCCTTCATTCATTCATACATTTCCTGTAATGAATTGATCATTGCACCATAACCAAATGACACTTAGGGCACCATCAGACTAGGTACAGCCCTGCCTTCTATTTAATGGTACCTGCTCAGTGGGGGATTCGAACCCATTACTTTGTTATTGTGAGGAAACAGTTGGACCCATCGTTACCATATGTCACCATGTTTACTATCTATCTGTCTGTCTATCTGTCTGTCTGTCTGTCTGTCTGTCTGTCTGTCTATCCATCCGTCCATCTAGAAGAAGCTTTAGGACATCAGAAGAGTGAAGTCTCTAAAGGTGATGACATCATCACAACTGTCATCAGGCTTGATAGATACGCCTGATGACGACCTGGAGTTCACCGTCACCATGACGACCTGGAGTTCACCGTCACCATGATGACCCGGTGTTCATCGTCACCATGACGACCTGGAGTTCACCGTCACCATGACGACCCGGTGTTCATCGTCATCATGAGGACCTGGTGTTCACCGTCACCATGACGACCTGGTTGCAGCTTCAATGTCGCGTATTGTTTAAGATTATGCAATTATGACGTAACTACACGGTCATGACGATATGACAAAACCTGCCTCTGGGTAACATTAATGCAAATCCTTCCTTCAGTTTGTTGCGTCATCTTGAGGGAGTTAGGCCACGCCCACAACAAAGGCGACTAATCACAAACCCCGAAAAGTCGGCGACAACGCCGCCGCCGCCGCTGTAGGTACTTTGTGTTTACACAATAACTCGAAAATATTCATCGTCAAATTTTACTCCCCTCAGGGGCTTTAGTGCGAGGAAGAACTGGAATGATTTTGGGAGAGATGGGTTTTATATTTCTGACACTAGGGGGAGCTTTATCTCCAAAAGTTTCCCGGACATAACTTTTCAACCGTTGGTCCGATTTAGTCCAAATTTGTTGCGGATGAATCGACTCAAGGTGGTCTAACTTCTTAAAATCATATTTTAGCCTAAAACATAATCTAATATTTCCTAATTTACTCAATTTTTTTAAATTATTTTAAGAATAAAACTGTGGGTATAACTTCACATTCAATCAGCGGGTTTGCTTGTACAACGCAGGGGATTGGGGGTTTTATATTATATTATATAAAACATAACGTTGCTAACGTGAAGCTAAAATATTAGCTCGTAGATTTGTTTCCCCTTCTTCTTCAGTGGATTTGCGATTGAATTCATCGCGATGGATTTTATTTACAGTCTTGTTGTTGTTTATGTACAAAGTTTTTAAAGAATGTATGGATACGGTTGAACCGGATCAGCACAGCCAATCGGGGCGGTTCTGGCATAATTCAACACGGCAAAAGTTTCGGGAAAACGTGAAGGGAAGCTGGAAAAGTCAAGGAAAGGAAAGTTTTGGCCGATCCAGATCAATTTTCAGGATTTTAACCCTTTAAACTCCACAGCGAACAAAAACATTATTTTTACCTCAACTTAAAACTAAACGCATTTTGGGTTTTTTTTCCGGCTGTTATCACAAAATAGGACAAAATAGACTTTTTTTACGGACTCAAAAACGGAAACTAACATCAAAACTACTAACTTTAAATATTATTTATTGGAGGATTAAGAACGTTATGTGTTTGAAACCGTTGTACCGAACAAAATCTTAGAGTTAGGGTCATTTATTACATTATATATATAATATATATTATATATATACATGTATATATTTTTTTGTGATTTTACATTTTTGATTGAATTTTAAAAATGTTGGATATCAACCGAATGGAATTCATGATTAAATGAAAATAAACACGTGACCCTCGACACCATAAACGGGCTCTTGTATCCGAACCCATCGCGTCCAAGGCGGCCATCTCCGGGAGAATCCTGGTCGCGGCGAAAAAAAGGCCCGGCTGAGAAGCGAAGACGTTGTTAGCAGGACGTACAAGCGTGATAAATCCCCGTCGCTCCTTTGTCACTGAATACGTCTGGGCCCATATGCTGGACCACAAAGCTACGTGAAAGCAGCGTTTAAAAAGCCAGGCCTACCGCATTAAAGCCTATAACAATCTGTGTTCATGGTGAGTTATCACTCTCAATTAATCACCTCCCACAATGGGATTTCTGATGTGTTCAAGCCCCCTGAAAGCTGCGGGTCAGGCCGAGGGCAGACTGACTCCCAGAACCCCCCCATTCTCCGTCCCCTCGCTCTCCTCTTTCACTCCGTCTCTGCAGCCGCCGCCGACTTGAAGGGTGCATTGGCATTTTTTTTCTTCTTCTTCTTCTTCTTCTTCTCGCCCTCTCCGAGCGCGGAGCATCCTCGGGTCCAGAACCAACAGGCGGAGATGGATGTAGGTGGGAAGCTGCGGGCTTTTATGACTGGGAGCCCTTTCTGCCCGATTAAAAGCTCGCCCTGCTCATTCTGCCGGGCCTGTGTTGGCCCATGAATGGCGCGGCATTGTTACGGCTCTCCCCATTCCTGCACTGCTGAATGGGTTTAACCACTGGTTTAGATTCAGTTACACGGTTCTGGTTGAAATGTCCCCCTCCCACCGCTTTGGACTCCATGGTTCCCTCGGCTGACCTGTTTAGAAGCTGCTGTGGAAATGTCATGTCGCCCCTCCCATGGGCCGGACCCGACATTCACTTTGATAGGTAACAAAAAATGACTTGGGATGGGATTAAAGCCACGTCTGTTTTGTGGAGCACAATGAGCCGCCGTCTATGGCGGCGGCGGCCGATGGAGGACTTAGAAGTGGAGGATGCGGTGATTCGGCACTGATGGGGGTTTAAATAACACTTAAGCAGTTCATAAAGTCGGGATTTATCGCAGAGTTAAGAGAGTTAACCACCGATTACAAGCAAAAGTACATAAATACAGGTTTAAGTCAGAACACTGTAAAAAAGTAAAAGCTTAAATATCATATATAGATACTTACATTATCAAAAAAATTGGGTATCGTTTACGTTAAACTACCGGCAGCTGCAGATGACCATGATGGTGACCATGTTCATGCTTTTACGGTAAATTACCGCAAAAATGTAAAGACATAATTTGAACCTCTTTATAAAGACATTAAATAAAATGTACAGTGTACTGTAATTGTAAATGCGACGTCTCATTTCTGTAGAAATGAAGCTTACTGTTTAAATTAGTATAGTTTTTTTTTACCGTAAATTTTAATGCGCGGCCATAATCTGACGTTTAGACAGAATTTTACTCTCACGGTAATTATTTGACGTTATGGCATTTTTCTGTTTGTTGTTCTGTAGGTTTGAATTTTCACAGTAAAATTCAACATATTCTCACCGTAAAAAAATAAACTTATCAACTGTCTTGACTTTTACAGTCTATAACTGATGCCATTTGACAGTTTTTTACTGTAATTATACAAGATGTTTTTGTCTTTTTATCATACAGTACATTATCATATATATATTATAATCAGAATTTATGGTCATTGATTATGTAATGTCCTTGTAAACAGGTTTACAGTATATCTCAGAATGGTCACCGTATTCTTAGCTGCTGGTATTTTATCGTAAATGACACCGATTTTTGTATATAATATATAGAAATAGCTATTTGAAACTACACTGCAAAAGTATGGAATAGCAGGAGCTCTTGATTTCCTTTATGTATTAATTAGAGTTAATATCCCAAATATGATTTTTTTTTTTACTGACATAACTTTTGAAGTTACTTTAATGTTTTAATACGCTAACATTTATCGTTAAGGTCTGTGAATTCAGGATATTTCCTAACATATTTCTGTTCCTACGTCTGCGTTTCATCAGGATCCATCAAGATGAATATATAATAAGTATAAATGCATATAAAAAAACAAACAAAAAAGGTCTAAATATCAGACATGAATTCTAAATGTGTGAATAGAAACAAGTCGAATCTTTCCGAATAGATTCTACGGTTATTTTACGCGTTTATAAATCCTTTAACGTTGATTCTGTCTGGTGTTTTCATGTTTCTCAGGTTCTTACAGAATCTAATACTAGATCTTTTAAAAACACAAACTTATACAGGGTCACACCACTTTTTTAAACGGCGTTGGAAAACCTTTGATGTCCTTTGGCTTTAAATGAATGTTAATATCCCATAAATCACCATTCTTAGTGACGTACCTCTTAAACAGTCACAGTCTCGCGTTTTAATCAGATATATTTCATCGTGAAACGCTGTCAAATACATATTTTGTATAACTAAGATGAAGTTCATTCACACTTTTTCTTCTTACTATTCTTTCGTCAAGAGTTTTTTTTATTTCCGATCGTATTAGGAGCTTTATCTACAAAAGTTTTTATCCTATAAACACACTTGGTAGAATGTTTTTTTTTAAGAAAATCACATTTTCTGACTTCCAGCTGCACATTTAATACCTTGAGTACGATCGATTGTAAAGGCATCGATTGTACAACGCAGGGGATTAGGGACTATTCTGGGACACAGCCCCTGCTGTCAGGTCTAGTTTGTAACTCCTAACGTTTCACTTTAGAGGGAAATATGTTCACATTTGTGGTCAGACAGAAATTTTCCCACAGCCTGTTTACCATGGGTCCCTTGGTGCCCAGGAACGGGACAAGCCTTTAATCAATTAGCTGTTCTCGCTCCATGTGGCTGTCAATTAGTCGGCGCAGAGGAAGAGGGCCTGACTGCCCTCTTCCTCTGCTCACAGCATCGGTTACAACCAGTAACCTAATAACGAGACTCTCGGCTGACGTTCATTCGACAGATTCCGTCAGACTCAGACATCGGATTATTAAGTCGCCCCAAAGTATGAGACACCGCACATCCTTCGTGTTAACGCGATAACTCTAAAACTGTTCTATGGATCATTTTCTAATTATATAACCATATAGACCTGAGTGTGAGGAGGAACTGGAGTGATTTTGGGAAAGGTCGGTTAACACTTTCATGTCCTCAGTAAAACAATAATTAGTGCAGATTAACACTTTAATGTCCTCAGTAAGACAATAATTGGTGCAGATTAACACTTTAATGTCCTCAGTAAAACAATAAGTAGTGCAGATTAACACTTTAATGTCCTCAGTAAAACAATAAGTAGTGCAGATTAACACTTTAATGTCCTCAGTAAGACAATAATTAGTGCAGATTAACACTTTAATGTCCTCAGTAAGACAATAATTGGTGCAGATTAACACTTTAATGTCCTCAGTAAAACAATAATTAGTGCAGATTAATACTTTTACAACGATGCTGCCGTCACTCAAACAAAAGTCTGAATGATCCTAAAAGAATTCTGATGAAATGAAATCAAAGCCATCGAAGACAAAAAAGGACCCAAACTTCTTATGTGTCTCCGCGGAATCCTGACAATCCTCAACTTCCCCCGGACCCTCGTCATCGAGCCTGAACACCTCTTCCTCCTTCCACGCCTCATCAGTGTGCAGGAATATTTGGAAACGTTCTACCAGCAGACTTAAAGAAAGAAAAGAAAAAAACAACCCCACCTCCCTGGCAGAGGTGATAATAATTATCCTGAGGTCTTTGTCTCCGGCGGGCCTCCCCCTCACATCAGAGGGTCTCCATGGAGACCGACCTTAGGTATATTTTACAGCCTGTTGAAGCGGCACCGGAGGGTTTCCCCTCCGCGTCTGCCTCCTCTTTCACCGCCGCCCCGCCAGAATAAAACATATAGTGTTGCCTCTTAAAGTAATTGGCTTCATTGGAAGGTGGATAAATGGCAGCGGCTGGTTGCGGGGGGCTTCCTGCCGCGTCCCACCGCTCCCGGGTCAATCGCGGTCCCTCGGAGGTTGGACCTCTTCCCAGTCCCCACTGGCCACCAGCCGCTGGAAGCTGTGACTCAAACCGGGCCCCCAGCTGCAGGCGGACTTTGTTTTTGTTTGTTTTTAAAGTCATTTTAGTGAATTAGTTGGGTTCTGCAGGAATATTTGGCCCCCACTCGTAGGAAGGGCGTTGGTTCGACTCCCAGCGCCTTTTTCAGCCTGCCTGTTACGATGATCCCTCTTTAATTATCATTAATTACCCTTTAAAAAACTCCAAAATAAAGAGTCAGATAAACATGATTGGATCGTGTCGCTTTCACAAACTTTAGTGGAGTTTAAAACTCCGACTCATTTAGTTAAGATAACATAATTGATTCATAAACACGTTTTTTTTTTAGGTTTATATAAGAGTTATTTTTAAACAGTGTGTCCATTAAACGTACTGTAACGTAATAACATGTATTGTGCTGTAAAATAACTAAAAAACACTCTAATGTCGTCAACAAGTCAAAAAATGGAAGAAAAAAAAATATGGATTTTTTTTTATTTTTTTTTATTTAATTTATTTGGGGCTTTTATTAATTCAGTGTCTTTGACACTTTCATGTTTTTAAACAGTTAGAAAAAAGAGACTCATACAATTGTTTCGTGATGATTTTTTATTTTTTTATTTTATTCTACAAAAAAACAATCAATTCTAATTGAATATATAAAAATTGTCTCAAACTTTTGTTAAAGCATTTTTTTAGAAAACTATTTGACTTTTATTTGACTTTTATGGTCGTATGATTAGTTCCATACTTCTCTTTTCTAACTCCTCACATGCTTTGATATTCAAAAGTCCAACTTATTGAACAGTACTTTTGTCTACAGTCGTAATTAATGCATTCATTTCATTGGCCCCTCTGGCCCCTGGTGTCCCCCAGGGCTCCGTCCCCCGCCCCTTGCTCTTTAGCATCATAAAAAGGTTCTGTCCGATTTTTAAATCAGAACCAGAGACTCAAAATGAGCTCAACCGAACATTTAATCGGAGCATTAAAGTTTTTAATACGCCTTTATTCTGGAATACAGCAGGAAACAACAGGAAGGATGTTCAAAATAATTCCCGTAAACTTAAATTGAAAGTTTTTACAGTGTAAGAACTCCTCCAAACTTGGGTCAAACTTTTATCAATCCGGATGAACTTAGATGAACTGGAGACCCTCCTCTTCCTCATAATGTTCTTCCTAGAATCCATTTTAGTCCGGGGGACCCCAGAAACCACTCAAAGACCCGTGGGGGTCCACGGGCCCTCCTTTTGAACAACAGTAGCTCAAGGCTGGATCAGGAACACGTTTGAACGTTGTCGAGGGTCGTCCATCTCCACGTGTCGGGGATTTGCGACGTGCGGGCTGGGATGGGATCTGGCCCTCCTGAAAAGGATGAGCGGAAAATGAATCAATGAATGTTTATTCAGGAGTGATGAAGAGGAGGGAGGATTCCGTTCCTGCCTGAGCAGAATTTAAAAACTATTCAGTATTCCATGAAAGTCTTCCATACGGAATAAAAAAAACTATTCTGTCTTTGTTAATCTTCTTTATTTGAATCTGGATTTGTTTGAATAGATTTGAATGCGTTATTTGAAAAAAAAAAGAAATTGCGGTAATGTACGGAAGCTGAAACTGGCCATTATTTTCGGTCGTCATATCGTGATAACGAGCGAATTAACCCCGAAAAAAAACACCACGGTTTTGTGGAGATGACGAGTTAATTTCCGCGACCGTTTTCTTGCGTTAACGGAAAAAAACTTTAGTTATGTTAATATTTAAAAGTTGTTATTTTCTGGACGTTCATCGTCTCATAGCTTCATCGTCTGATTTACCAACGAAAACGATCTGTCGGTATCTCACATGTGTTTGGCTTCGCTTCGCTTCCGGGTCGCGAAGTCATGTAACTCAGAATAAAACCTTAATCGTCATCGTGGGAAAAAAACAAATACTGCTGACTAAGGAGTTTCCGTTATAGCTTTGACACGGCGTACATACACATCGTCATGGCGATATCGGAAGTATGAAACGCCTTTTCATGTTATGATTGTATAATATCGCCGAAAAGTCGGGGATTTTACGGATGTGTCGCCACCGCCGCCGCCACCGCCGCCGCCGCCGCAGATTGTTCGTGTTAAAGCGATAACTCAAAAAACCTTTGATGGATCGTTCTCACATTTTGAGCTCACATAGACCTTAGTGCGAGCAAGAACTGGATTGATTTTGGGAGCGGTCAGTTATATATATTTCTGGCACTAGGGGGAGCTTTAGCTTCAAATGTTTTCGGCCACGTTTGCCCGATTTATTCCAAATTTGACTGAACCCGAGGAGATATATATATGTATATATTTATATATATGTATATATATACACATATGTATACATATATATCATATTTTACTCAATAAGTTCCTATTTTACTCACAAGAGGGAACTCCCTTTATGTGACATAACGTCACATTTAATCTGAGGGGTTCAATTACTGGAGTCGCTTGTACAACGCAGGGGATTGGGGACTTTTTGGGGAATCTAGTTACGTTCTTTTGTTTCTCTCAAATTCTTGGCGCTTTGCTTAACTTAGTTATGAAACTAATAAACCATTTAATTTATGCAAAGAAATGTTGTTGTTTGGTGTAAACGTTTGTATTTTATTCATAAACATGATTTCATTTTATTCTGAACCTGTTTGAAAAAAACTCTACAAATATATATAATATAATAATAATAATTATAACAGTGTTATAATTATTAAAAAACGGCATATAGTTTAATGAAGTTTTACTTTTAGTCCACCAGCGTGTTAATTCATCCAAATTGAGCAGATTATGTTGCAAATACTGAATACAATCATTTCATGTGCATTATTATTATTATTATTATTAATTATTATTATTATTATTATTATTATTATTATTATTATTAATTATTATTAATTATTATTATTATTATTATTATTATTATTATTATTATTAATATTAATAAAGGTATTAAAATAGATACAACAACTCAGTTTGGAGGAAATTTGATTATTTTATGATTATTTTTATTATTATTTTTGGATTGTAAGTGTTAAAGAAAACTTTATTTTTTGATCATTATTATTAATATTATTATTATTATTATAATAATTATTATTAACATTAATAAAGGTATTAAATTAGGAAATTTGGAGGAAATTTGATTATTTTATGATTATTATTATTATTATTTCTGGATCGTAATTGTTAAAGAAAACTTTCCTTTTTAATCATTATTATTATTATTATCATTATGACGTTTCATTTGACTTCACGCGCCTCCCGGCAGAAACTACGCCGCGACCTGTGCGGCATACATTCAGTATTTAATGCATGCGTTCTTTTGTTTTTGATTGATTTGACGTGCGCATAATACTGACTCTTTCCATCCCATCGTCTGACTGAAACGGCCTTTTTGTGCCACTTGACTCCCTCGCGCTCACACAGCTGCATTTGTTCTGCGGTTCCCGCCCCGCTGCGCCGCGTTGAGGCGAGGAGAAGAGCTCGGTCGGACAAGAGTGAAGTTCAGGCCAGGGAACCGGCGCAGATTCTGCGGCGTCCAAAACGGAGCGCGCTGAAAAATGATGCATGCTTCTGCACCTCCGAAGCCTGGCAACTGAGTGACTGAGCGAGGGGCTGGGGGTCTGAAGGGGTGGGGGGGGGGATGGGGTGTCAAAGTAAAAGTCGACAAAAAAAAAAAAAAAAAAAGTCTTCCCCGTCCAAGAACAAAGGAGCGGCGGTCTGAGTGTCCCCTAGCGCGCGACGGGGATCAGCAGCCCCCGAGTGGAGGAGATGGATGGAGACGCACACGTCCAAACGGCCGTGACTGGAATTAGCATATTTGTAATTTATCACCTTTTTTTTTTTTTTCCGTCGAGTTGTTCAAGGATTTTTCAAAAAAAAAAAAAGAAAGAAAGAAAAAAGAAGAGGAAGGAGAAAAAATGGATAATTTGTCAAAGGCTGATGGTTGAGGCTGCACTCAAAAAAAAAAAGACTCAAAAAAAAGTACTAGTCTGTGAGTTGTTTCATTCCATAACTGTAATTATACTTAATTCAATAATAAAGACTGGAAAGTTCAATAAAGGAAGAAAAAATGAAGAAGAGGAAGGAGAAAATGGATAATTTTCTCAAAGGCTGCAGGTTCAGGCTGCACTCAAAAAAAAAAAGACTCAAAGAAAAGTACAACTCTGGGAGTTGTGTCATTTATTCAAGGACTTTTCAATAAAGAAAGAAAAATGAAGAAGACGAAGGAGAAAATAAATAATTTTCTCATAGCCTGCCGCTTGAGGCTGCACTCAAAAAAAAGAAAAGAAAAAAAAACGTAAACTGTGAGTTCAGTTACTTTAATTTTAACCAATTAAATTGTTATTATTACGTTTTAAGTGTTTGTTTGTTTTTTAATTCACCCAATTTTATGACCTTAACTATATTCCCCCAAAAATCATGTTTCAGTCTTTAAAACTTTACACTTTAGATTATGAATTCAAACTTGTTAGATGAACAAAGTTTGATTAACCGGGTTTGTTTTGTTAAATGAATGTGTCTCAGTTTGAGTTAGCTGGAGACACATAATCCAGGTTTAACTCTTAATGCTGAATTTCAAAATTTCCAACCAATCAGCTTTAGTGGGTTTAACGAAAACACAGCGACTATAAGAGGTTAGGTTTAGGTTTAAAAACACAGCGACTATAAGAGGTTAGGTTTAGGTTTAAAAACACA
>VRLP01008522.1:0-16407 GCA_009660295.1 Lophius piscatorius
GGACACCGCAGAGCACCGGGCAGCGGAGCCACCGGCCACGGCGACGTCCACCGCCGGCCCGCTCTTCGCGGATCCGGACACCGCAGAGCAGCGGGCAGCGGAGGCACCTGCCGCAGGTCGGCCCCAAGCGGGCGGCGCGGCGGTTCCGCTCACCTCTCCGCCATCGGTACCGGCAGGCACCGGTATATTCTGTCTGTGTGGACATGCCACCAGTTTGTGTCCCACATCTCCACACTCGAAACACTTCATGCTTCCCGAACTCGCGTACACCATGAAGGAAACGTCCTCGTGTTTGACACGTTTGACATGTTTCAGCAGTTCATTTTTGCAACCCAGACCGACCGAGCGGAATCCACTCGCGAACCTCCCGAAGCGCTTCAGTTCTCTTTCGAGCGCTTCATTCGGGATGAACGGAGGGACTCCGGACACGGTGATCCGGGTTGAGGCCAAAGCCAGCGGAGAAACCTGGAGAAACTCGTTCTCCAGATTTATTCCGCTCTCAATAAGCCGAGCGACACAGTTCTGCGCTCTGAAAAAAATCACCAGAGCTTTGCTCATTCTGGAGGCAGAAGAGATGTTTCGGTGTCCTACCTTATCCCCAACGGACATCAGGACCTGCTCCACACTGGAGCTGGAAGGTGGCACCAGCCTCGCGCCATGTCTCAGGGACACGGACGGCGTCTCAGAGGACGCCATCCTCGCCACGAAACACGGACAAACACACTCTAAACAATACTAACCCTTTACACAGTTTATCCAATATAATACAATGGTCATACAATTTATATTTCAGTAGGAAATCGATAGAAAGTTTTCAAATTTTCCCTCGCTCTTCTCCACCACACTCCCACACACCGGAAGAAGAAGAAGAAGAAGAAGAAGAAGAAGATGAACAAGAACGAGAAGAACGAGAAAAAAGAGAGATCTACCCGTCGAGAAACGGTAAAATCGAATGGTCCTCAGTGGCTTATGACGAACAGGACAGAGACAGAAAGGCACGTCGACGAACGAGTACTAGGACTACTCTGGGACCCAAACCGTACGCAGTGTCCCAGCCCGTGACATCGTCTCAACGTTCTGCATGTTCATCACACCGGCGATAGACAAGGTCATCCTGGCGATGACAAATCTGGATGGGTTTCGGAAACACGGAGACACCTGGAAACCGATGGACGTGACCGACCTGTGCGCCTACATAGGGCTACTGATCTTAGCAGGCGTGTACAGTTCCCGAGGCGAGGATCGCGATCTTCCCCGCCACAATGCCGCTCAAGGTCTTTCACACCTACTTGAGACTGCTACGAATCGACGGCCGCGAGTCGAGACCCGAAATACGCGCGACTGACAAACTGGCGGCCCTACGCAAGGTTTGGGACGAGTGGGTGGCGCGACTGCCTTACCTCTACAACCCGGGACCTGGCGTGACGGTGGACGAGCAACTGGTTCCGTTCAGAGGTCGTACACATTTTCGGTCGCGTTGTCCCGGCCGTAGAGAAAGCTATCGTCACCACCTACGTTCATGACAAACCCTCTCTCTCACTCACAGACACACTGTCTCTCTCTTTCTCTATCTCTCGCGCCCACAGGTCGGTGTCCTCTCCGACAGTACATGCCCAGCAAGCCGGCGAAATACGGGATCAAGTCAGGAAGAGGAATAATCTAATTCCAGAACCGACCGAGAGACACCAGGGCAACAGGAGGAGAACCCAGGCCCCAGCACTTCCTCTGGCTCCCATACAGACCAGCCCTCTGAGCTTCAGTGTGAAAACTTTCAGAGACTCAGACACAAAGCCCTCCGCCTAAAAAAAAAAATTAATTCTCTCAAGGAAACAACACCTCCAGAGAACACTCCTCCCCCTGAACTTCGTAAGAAGTATGAAAGGAGCAAAATCAATATTCAAGAGAATGCTCTCCCAACTTTTGGTATTTATTATCTGATTGAGCTTTATTTATAATGTAAACTAGATATTTGTTGTGGTTTTTTTTTTATTTCATTCAGATAATACATTTATTAAAAGAGGCTAATTGTAAATATATGCATTTTGACAAGAGATTGGATTTGACAAATGTACTTTCAATATCATTGTATATACTGTATACTGATCTGCCATAACATTATAACCAATTTGCTTCACCTGTTTACAGTCATAAATATATGATATTAAGACACTACCTATCTAACATTTTTGTGTTTCTTTACCTGTTATACAGCGAAGTTGTTGAAAATCTGGTTCAAGCACATCACTGGTCCAGGAAAGAAACAGGGCGAGAACGCCAAGCAGCGGGTGGGTCACGTCCGCCACTGGATGTTGTTTATGGCAGATGGTGCAGTGCCGCAAATGACATACAATTTTTTCGGCGAATGAGAAAGACTACTTCAGTCAAGTCTTTCTTTCAGTAATACCAAAGAGGATATCCAAGTAAAAAATCTTTCCAATCTTTCTTATCATAATCCTTTCCATAGTCATCTCAATATAAGAGATGTATACTGACGTATGTTTATTGTTTTTCTTTCATGTCTAGATGGGCAAATAGCCTTAAGAGACATGCCGTGACCACGCAGTTTCTTGTCATTGGGGATGTGCAGACTTTTCTGAGATTCCTGCCTGAAATCAAAGCTCTCCGTAGGCGATTACAGACAGCTTTGTTCACCATTAGCAGCGTTGCAAAGATACCAACTCTCACACTGTGTCATCGTACTCCTCATCCATTTCCATCATTACCCTTCCGAATTGGTTGTCAGTATCACGCTCCCCCTTTAACAATGGCCTCTACATCTCCTTCATGGCCATCATCATAGCCGCATTTGGTTCCTTAGACGGTACTGTCACTATCAGTCGATTCACCAGGGTTCTAATTCAGGGAATACAACAACAGCCACACAGAACCAATATGGATGCACCAATAGTGAGAGACAGCATGATACTCACGACCAAACCCTTCCACTTTCCGAACCATCTGCTCAATATGTCCCCGAACGGGTTGTCCACTCCACTATTCTCAGCCTCCTCACTGAGCGCTGTCAGTCCTGTCAGAGCTTTGGAGAGTGACCCGTCCGGGGCTGTATTGTTAGGGATGAAAGTACAACACATAGTTCCAAAAATCTTACAAATTCCTCCCTTCTCTGCTAACAACATTAATAGAGTCAATCTGTTCTGATATGTCATTAGGCTAGTCTAATATAATTGTTCTGCTAATCCTTTAATAGCATCTTTGGTGTAATTAACAAATCTCTGCTGGTTATAATAGATGTAATTAATCCAATCCACTTTTTTGCACAGTGGATGAGGTGGTGCCAGGGGGTTCCTTTTTTGCCTCTAACTTTTACCGCATGAGATGTGGTCAATGTCACCTCATGGGGCCCTGTCCACCTTGGTTCAGTCCACTTTCGTTTGTGGACCTTGATCCAAACCCAACCACCAGGAACCATAATAGGGGTCTGTTTTCCCTCGGTTCCGCTGTCTCTGAGTTGGTCACCTGGGAAGAAACAACTTTAGCAGTCTGCGTTAGTGCTTTAACATATTCAAACATTTGACTCAAACTGTCATCCAAGGTAGGGCCCTTTGTTGCCAACAAAATCGGACCGCCATTGGTTTCCCCGTGAGGATCTCATGGGGAGCTAGATGCATGTGCCTTTGCTCTGGGATTCTCATTGACATCAGAGCCAAGGGTAGCGCATCAACTCAGCTCAGGTTCGTGTCGTGACATGCTTTCGCTATTTTGCTTTTCAGTGTACCCTTCGCTCTTTCCACCAGGCCCTGAGAGGCTGGATGGTAAACTGAACCAAATCTGTGTGTTATCCCTAACTCGTTTTCTAGTTCTGCCAAATGTTTGTTCGCAAAGTGTGCACCATTATCAGAGCAGATCACTCTGGGAAACCCAAACCGGGAAATAAACTCTGCCTTCAACCACTTACAGACAGACGCTGCATCCTCCCTTCTGGTTGGGATAGACTCCACCCATTTGGAGTGTCTGTCAAAAAGCACAAGGGGATATCTGTATCCTCTTACCACATTCTCCTGACCCATATCGATGTAATCTATACAAATCTCTTGGAACGGAAGAGAGGGTATGGGTATAAATTTAACCAGAGGCTTCCTCAGCGTGACTTTTTTCTCAAATTTTTTTTCACCAAAGAGAAAAGGAAAGCGCTGAGGAACTTACTAGACTTTCTTATTCAAACAGCCTGTCGGTGGGTCCGAAGGTCGTTCCGAGTCTAATAAAGGTTTATCTTATGACTGTGACATGGCAGGAAGGGTGAATAAAGGCTTTTGCGGTGGAGTCATCTATGTAAGCCCTCTCCTGACCATGGTAAGATAAGATAAGATAAACCTTTATTAGTCCCACAACGGGGAAATTGCATGGTGATCTGAGAAGGGTGGCTGTGTGCTAATTGCAATGTCCTGAGGTGGCAGCATGATCTGAAGGTTTGAATCTCCAAGGCACAGCGGATGCCTTGTATTTCTGGAAGGTCAGCGTTGCCAAAGGTTTTAGGTTATGCATTCATTAGTTGTGTTTGGTTTCATTTTTTACTAATATTCTCACTATAAAAAGCGAGAAAAGAGGGATTTGTAGAGTAAAGTAGTTTTAGGTAGAATTCTGAATAGCATAGCATATCCTGTTAGTATAGCAGAATTCTGAATAGTATAGCATATTCTGTTAGTTTAGCAGTAAATATAAGATGGAGTCAGATAGGTCACAAAGTCATGAACAAAGGGAAGAAGGTCCTAAAACACCCGCACCCTTGAAGCAGATCAGCATGCAGATAACAGGATAAAATGGCCATAAATTTGGAGTTCATGAAGTAAAGCTGCATTCCATGGACAAACGTCCGGCTGAAGTTTAGGGGAGTGAAGCAGAGGTGCCAAGCAGGGACAGGCCTGTTGAAGATCAAGAAGGGGGGCGGCTCACTGCGGACAAAACATAAAACTGTATGGACAACTGAGCTCATGGTAAATTGGCAGAAAATCGTCAGGCTTGCTAAGCTAATCCATAGGTCAGTCGGTTGGAAACTAGGTGTTCTCAAACTCCGGAGTTTGATGCTTATATGATGCATGAAACACAGTGAAGATTCCTTTTAGGTTGAAATAAACCTGTTTAATTTTTAAAGAGTTGGTTGTGACGTCATAGGATCAGGTTGATCTTTGGGCCTGGACAGGACAGTTCAGCCTCGAAGATTTGAACACAATAGTACCCTGGCACATAACACCTAGTACAAACATCAAGATTTTTCAGGGAGAATACAATGTGAACCTGTTCAATACTTTTCTAACAACAGGTTGCAGCCGAGTATCTTTAAGACTACTGGCCATAACGAATATTCATATTTAGTAAAGAAAACATTCAAATTCAAAAGCTTTTAATTAATTGAATTACTGAAAATAAAAAAACTATATACCTTCAGCTTTATAAAGAAAGTCCTGAATGAAGTTTATCATCTCCAGTTCAATCTGATGCCTGGTAGACCCTGTGTCACTCAGTTGAGGAAGAATGGATCCCATGATGAGCTAGTTAGGGTTTCATTGTATATGATAATGGATGGTCACACTTATTTTTCCCACTTTTACATCTTCGCCAGGAACAAACAGGGGCTGGCAAATATCCAGGTACGGCTTGATCAGTGAAAAAAGATCAAACAGCTGCAGGCCATCCCTGAGTTGTCTCAGCATAGGCTGTAGCCTCAGCATTGCGTGGAGTATGATAGCACTAAAACAACAGAAAAGAATAGAAAATCCTAGATAAATCGTATTAAAATATTATAATTTTCTACAAACAGAAATACATGTCCTAGCATACCAAACATGCACTCCTTGTTTTGAATGGAGATAACTCCATTACATGCATAATTCAAGATTTCTTAAGATAGGTCTTGAATTGATTCTTCACACGACATCTCAACCCGAAAATAAAATAAAATTACCATGACAAAACATGACACTAGAACGTATAATGTAAAAAGGAATTATCTATTTTCTTTAACCCAGAATTTCCATTATATAGAGGTCAGAAATGAATAAGAACACCTTTCGTCAAACCTGTCACTCGCCCAATCAGAAGCTGCCACGTCCTCAACCGGAAGTGACGTTACAAGATCGTATGGGTTATCTTGACAGTCTGAGCCGTCAGTATGTACTCCCTTTACCACCTGTCGGAGATCTGATATATAGGAGAGATGGTTGGGAGAAGGCTCAAGGTTATATAAATTTTTTTTCAAATAGTTGAATGAAATGATGGGGAGAAATGGGCAGGAAGAAAAAAAACACACACACGCCTCACATCCATACACACAAGTTCACTTCGATAAACACGCACGCATACACAAGCACGCATCCATACACACACCAACTGTTCATTCTTCCGTAGCTACTTGTCAACCACACACACACGCACATATTTCTCCCACTCGTTCACCACACACCTCACATCCATACACACATACAAAGACACACACACACACATCCACACATACAAATAGAAACTGGTCATTCTTCTGATTCAACCCAGACACACATCTTTCTCACACCCTTTCTTACATGTTAGAGGTGTAAGATTCTCGGGGGTGAAACAAAGCATGGCCTTGAGTATGTGATGTCTCAAGTGTCTTAGCCCCCTTATCAATGATCTGCCAAATTAAACTTGAAAATATCACTTGTTCTTCTGACCAAAATGTACTCCCTCGACGACCTGTTGACCGACAGGGAGAGTGGGATTTTACTGCTGAACAAAACGGCATTGTATTCACAGGTGTCTAATCAACATGAATTACCGATATTTCGGCAGTTCACTATAAAAGATAGTGGACGGCATTATATAAATCTGCATCCAGCACTTGAACCTGAGACCCTTACACAGACAGTTAGGGGGTCTATTCCTGTTCTTGGGAGAGTTGGCCATCTTCTTCTTCGTAGTTCTGTGGAGGGGGGGTGTGTCATTTGACGATATGTGAATGAGGGAGAGGATGAGATGGGCTTGCAGCGTCTCGCTCATTGCCACATCCGTGTAAGCCTCTACCGACCTACTCTGCCTGGAAATCCCAAGTCTGTGTCATCTGAAGATTTGTGACTGAAAGAGAGAGTATGAGACAGAACCGCAGAACCTCTCCTCAACACCTCATGCAAGACTGACCCCTGATCTATTCCTGCAACATGTGATAAGCATTCATCACCATACCCCCAACCCCCCACCGATCCACCTTCCTTGCAAGACTGTTTATTTTTAACCCTTGCGTCGTCCCCGGGGTCAGTTTGACCCGCGACCGCGCTTGCTCAGCCTGTATTCGTAGCTCCCTTTGGTCCCGGGGTCACTTTGACCCGAGCCCGCGTTCGCTCGACCTGTATTCGCAGCTCCCTTTGGTACGGGGGTGACTTTGACCCGCGGCCGTGTTTGCTCGGCCTGTATTCGCAGCTCCCTTTGGTCCCGGGGTCGCTTTGACCCACGGCCAATGTTCTCTTTGTAGAGAACACGGGCACGGGACCGCTTTGGTCCCGGGGTCGCTTTGACCCGCGACTGCGTTCGCTCGGCCTGTATTCGCAGCTCCCTTTGGTCCTGGGGTCACTTTGACCCGCGGCCGTGTTTGTTCGGCCTGTATTCGCAGCTCCCTTTGGTCCCGGGGTCGCTTTGACCTGGGGCCCGTGTTTGCTTTGTAGCTCACTTTTGTCCCGGGGTCACTTGGATCCGAGGCCTGTGTTTGACTGTGAGCCTTCATGTGAAGAAAACAATCCCCTTGCATGACGTCATTCGAATGAAAATATGATATCGTGACCTAGGCTGATCCCGTGATTACAAACACGTGAGACGTTGTTTTTTTTCATATCCGCGCAAGTTGTACAGTGGAAAAGAAAAAGAAGATACCAATATCGTGTTGGGCGCATGCCCGACCGGATATATGGTCACTGCCAAAGGGTGGAAACCATGGCTGCGCGGCGTTTCACTGTTGACCAGGTCATAGTACAGCTCTTTGCAAATATCCCGCAAGATCACTCCAATTCCGGAGCCGAAGGTGTGTCAGAAGAAGAAGACGGGGAAGAGTACAACCTGGAGCACTATGTGTCATCGGGTGAAGAAGACGGAGAAGGGGAAAATGACAGAGAAGGAGATTAAGACGGAGGGGATGGTGAAGGAGGAAATGGTGAAGGAGGAGATGAAGAACAAGAACAAGAACGAGAAGAAGATGAACAAGAACGAGAAGAACGAGAAGGAAGAGAAATCTACCCGTCCAGAAACGGTAAAATTGAACGGTCCTCAGTGGCTTATGACAAGCAGGACAGAGACAGAGAGGCGAGTCGACAAACGAGTACTAGGACTACTCCAGGACCTACACCGTACTCAGTGTCCTACGCCCGTGACATCATCTCAACGTTCTGCATGTTCATCACACCGGCGATAGACAAGGTCATCCTGGCGATGATAAATCTGGATTGGTTTCGGAAACACGGAGACACCTGGAAACCGATGGACGGACCGACCTGTGCGCCTACATAGGGCTGCTGATCTTAGCAGGTGTGTACAGGTCCCAAGGCGAGGCCGCGGCCAGGCTACTGGAGAGCAGAAGGGTGATCTTCCGCTCCACAATGCTGCTCAAGGTCTTTCACACCTACTCGAGACTGCTACGATTCGACGGCTGCGAGTCAGGACCCGAAATACGCGCAACTGACAAACTGGCGGCCATACTCAAGGTTTGGGACGAGTGGGTGGCGCGACTGTCATACCTCTACAACCCGGGACCTCGCGTGATGGTGGACGAGCAACTGGTTCCGTTCAGATGTCGTACACATTTTCGGTCGTGTTGAGAAAGCCATCGTCACCGCCTGCGTTCGTGACACACCCACTCTCTCACTCACACACAAACTCTCTCTCTCTCGCTCTCTCTCTCTGTCTCTAACTCTCGCGCCCACAGGTCGGTGTCCTCTCCGACAGTACACGCCCAGCAAGCAGGCGAAACGCGGGATCAAGTGAGGAGGAGGAATAATCTAATTCCAGAACCGACCAAGAGACACCAGGGCAACAGGAGGAGAACCCAGGCCCCAGCACTTCCTCTGGCTCCCATACAGACCAGCCCTCTGAGCTTCAGTGTGAAAACTCAGACACAAAGCCCTCCGCCTAAAAAAAAAAATCAATTCTCTCAAGGAAACAACACCTCCACAACAACACTCGTCCCCCTGAACTTCGTAAGAAGTATGGAATGGAGCAAAATCAATATCCAAGAGAATGCTCTCCCAACTTTTGGTATTTATTATCTGATTGAGCTTTATTTATAATGTAAACTAGATATTTGTTTTTTTTTATTTCATTCAGATAATACATTTATTAAAAGAGGCTAATTGTAAATATATGCATTTTGACAAGAGATTGGATTTGACAAATGTACTTTCAATATCATTGTATATACTGTATACTAATCTGCCATGACATTATAACCAATTTGCTTCACCTGTTTACAGTCATAAATATATGATATTAAGACACTACCTATCTAACATGTTTGTATTTCTTTACCTGTTATACAGCGAAGTTGTTGAAAATCTGGTTCAAGCACATCACTGGTCTGGTAAAGAAACAGGGCGAGAACTCCAGGCAGCGGGTGGGTCACGTCCGCCATTGGATGGTGTTTATGGCAGATGGTGCAGTGCCGCAAATGGCATTTGATAAGATTCGAAAGACTACTTCAGTCAATATTTTCTTTCAGTAATACCAAAGAGGATATCCAAGTGAAAAATCTTTCCAATCTTTCTTATCATAATCACTTCCATAGTCATCTCAATATAAAAGATGTATACTGACGTATGTTTATCGTTTTTTTTTATGTCTAGATGGGCATCTTCTTGTCATTGGGGATGTGTAGACTTTTCTGAAGTTCCTCAGAAAGAGGTTCCCTAGCTGCCTGAAATCAAAGCTCCTTGTAAGCGATTACAGGCAGCTTAGTTCACCATTAGCAGCGTTGCAAAGATGACTCGGAAGGACCTTCAGACCCACCGACAGGCTGTTTGAATAATAAAGTCTAGTAAGTTCCTCAGCGCTTTCCTTTTGTCTTTGGTGAAAAAAAAATTTGACTTCATTTCACTTGAGTGATTTTTGTCTCATGATGTCATTGAGTGATTGAAATGTAAGGAATGTGAAACAATTCTCTATGACTGTCTTTCAGGTATGCTCATTAAACTTGCCCACATCACCTCCTTCCTGCAACATGCACGGAAAGAGATCCCATTAGCCCTAAGTTTGTACATTTTCTTTTGGGGAGTGTGTCACCTTAGAACAATACTTTTGTATTTCACAGTAACTCTGGAGAGAAGGCCCAACAGAGATAACCTGGAGTGGCTTTATGGCTTGTTCTGGGGATTAATTGTGTGTACAACAGGACACAGAAAGGGAGTCCTAGCCAATATGATGGTTGAGGAGGTGGCCTCTGCTAATTCAGATGGTTCAGGACGGAGAATCATTGCGGTAAAAACAACTGTTTTTAAATATTTCAGTCAGTAGTTGAAGATTTAATTTTTTGAGATGATATAAGCTTTCTCTGTTATTCAACGAAATTATATTGCATGTTTATATCAAGTTACATTCTATAACATGCTCTTATTTTACCTTTGCAATAAAAATCTTTTGTTGGCTAATCCACTTACCCTTTCAATAACGGCAATAAATATCTCAAATATTTCCAGGTGTATCATTCAAACTAATGCAAAATGTCAAATTAAGATCAAGAGTGTGAGATCAAGAGAGAGAAAAAAACGAGTGTTCGTCGATTGATGTGCCACTCTAACAGTACAGCCGAGAAATTTTATGAAGGCAGACTTAGACTTCGATAAGGCCTTTGCAATGCGGGAGCAACCTGCCTTTGCAATTTCTATGAGCAACAAAAAAAGAGATGGACCAAAGACTGGAACCAGTAGAAAGGACACTGAGTTCCAAGGCTCTGAGAATGAATACATGGATTTGTCCAAAAAGCAAAGTTTGGCATGTAGAGAAAATATGACGGCAAGACAAGACCGGGAGCTTCTCATTTCCTGAAGACATTGAAAAGTCATCAGGAAAGAAATATAGGCTTAAAGAGAAGAGAAGAAGGAAGAGAAGTTGTTCTGGGGACAATCCATGTGAAGATGAATGTCAAGGAAAGGTGAGAAGGACCAGTCAAACATGTGACCTGGATGAATCATCAGAGCACAACAAACCAGGCTCTGAAAATGAAAACATGGATTTGTCCAAAAAGCAACGTTTGGCTCGGAGAGAAAAGATGACAGCAAGACAAGACTGGGAAATGAGAAGCAGGAACGGTGAAGACAATGAAAAGTCATCAGGAAAGAAATACAGGCTTAAAGAGAAGAGAAGAAGGAAGAGAAGTTGTTCAGGGGACAATCCATGTGATGATGAATGTCAAGGAAAGACCTGTCAAACATCTGACCTGGATGAATCATCAGAGCACAACATACCAAGTATTACAAAACACAAAAATCAAAAAGGCTTTGACAGAACTGATGGGGAAGAGAACATGATAGAGACTCAAGTTGAAGAGACAGACAGGGTGGGAGAACGGAGACACATTCAGAGGGAAGAGACAGCGATTCTGGAGAAAGAGGCAGAGGCTCAAGTAGAGGAGACACTGGTAGAAATCGTGGTAGAAGAGAGAGACAGTCATACAGAAGAGACAGAGAAAGAGATGGTGGGGGAAGAGACAGATACTCAAATAGAAGAGACGGAGATTGACAGATATTCAATACATACAATACAATAGAATAGAAGAGAATGTCTTTATTACCACAAGTACAACAAAATTAAGGTGCAATTCCCTTCAAGGTGAAAATAAACAAACAATGAATAATATAATCTGATGAAGAAAATCTAAAACGAAGTGAGAGCCAGGTTGTTTTCTATGCACCATACTGACAGCTGCTCCACCTCCTCCCGGTACACAGACCCATAACCCCCAGAGATGTGCCCCACCACAATACTTTATGATACTGTTGCTGCGGTGGGTGGTGGTGCAGGTTTGGGTGTAGAGGGGGTAGAGAAGGAGGCTCAGCACACATCCCTGAAGGGAGCCGTTGCTGAGGCATATCATTAATGCACCAAGTTTAGCATGTATAGAAAGTTAACAGTATGTAGTGTAAATCACTAAAGCCTCCCACAAAAGACTGCTGCCAGTTCAATTATTTTGCATTCTCGATATAGAGATTACCCAGGAGCAAACTGAGGGAAGCCAAAAAACGAGAACATACCAAATGATCATAAAAAAAGGACCATATGTGAAAATAATTTTTTTTTTTATCACTGTTAGATACATTTCTGCAATAGCTGCAATCTGTAGCATGTTGTTGGTGTTATCCTTTTTTTTATAGGAAGATTCCATCTCTCAAATTCTTAGTAGCTGCAAATGTAAAATTTTAAATTCCCAAATATATTTCTTGGTTCATGGTTGATGAATCCTGTTCAAGTATACTTCTTCACAGGAAATTAAAGAGGACAAAGGCTCAGTGAGTCCATTCGCTGCAATGTTTCCCCCACATATATGTAAACCTTTTGCAAACTAGAGCTATTATTTTTACTTTTTATGTAAAAATTAAAACGATTTAGGAATGACTCGAAGACATCTTTCTAATTCATCTTTTAAAATGTCTCCCTTTTTTGTGTTGCAAGGTGCCTGATCAGTACTTTCCTCCTATTGAAAGATATGGAATATAAGATTCCCCAAATAACGCTTCTGTTCTGATGATTGCAGACGTAGAATCTTTTAGGTTGTTATGGATACATGGTTCAACTGGCATGTATATTTGATATTTTCTATTATCTCATAAAATGTCAGTTGAATGCGATGATTCCAATGGACATGCCAGCTGTGCTGTTTGCACTGCCTTTACTTTTTGAGATACTTAAAGGAAAGATGCCACCAAGAAGAACAAATAGGGTTGTAGTCCAGGTTCGGCAACACCAACTCTCAAATCTACAATCTCCTTAGATTCTTCTTAATTTTCTTGTTGAGGTGTTTTATGTTCCATCTTCTTTGATAATTTGAACAAGTAATGAATTGATAAGAGAAACCGAAGATACTAATATCATGTTGGGCGCATGCCGGACTCGACATGCGGTCACTGCCAAAGGGTCGATAAAATCATGGCTGCGCAGTGTTTCACTGTTGACCAAGTCATAGAACAGCTCTTTGCGGATGTCCCGCAAGAGTACTCCGATCTGAAGCTGAGGATGTGTCGGAAGAAGACGGAGAGGAGTACAACCCGGAGCATGATGTGTCGTCGGGAGAGGAGGACGGAGAAGGGGACAATGACAGAGCCTCCTCCGTCACCATATTCTCATATGGTGACGATGGGGATGGTGAAGGAGGAGACAAACAAGAAGAAGGAGGAGACAAGAAGGAGGAGATGAAGAAGCACGAGAAGGAGAAGAAGTACGAGATGAACAAGATGAAGAAGAAGAAGACGAAGAAGAAGAAATACGAGAAGTACAAGAGGACTATGAATGAGAAGACTATGAACGAGAAAAAGACGATGAACGAGAACGACTAGAAGAAAGAGAGACCTACCCGTCGAGAAACGATAAAATCGAATGGTCCTCGGTGACGTACGAGAAACAGGACAGAGAGCGAGAGGCGAGGCGACGAGCCTGCACTAGGATGAGTCTGGGACCCGTGCCGTACGCGGTGTCCCACGCCTGGGACATCGTCTCGACGTTCCGCATGCTCTTCACACCGGCGATAGACAAGGTCATCCGGGCAATGACAAATCTGAAGGGGTTTCGGAAATACGGAGACACCTGGAAACCGATGGACGCGACCGACCTGTGCGCCTACATAGCAGGCGTGTACAGGTCCCGACGCGACGCCGCGGCCAGTCTGTGGGACACGGAAAGCGGAAGGGCGATCTTCCGCACCACGATGCCGCTCAAGGTCTTTCACACATACTCGAGACTGCTACGATTTGACGACCGCGAGACGAGACCCGAAAGACGCGCAACCGACAAACTGGCGGCCATACGCGAGGTCTGGGACGAGTGGGCGGCGCGACTGCCCTATCTCTACAACCCGGGACCTCGCGTGGCGGTGGACGAGCGACTGGTTCCGTTCAAAGGTTGTAAATACTTTCGGTCGCGTTGTCGCGGCCGTAGAGAAAGCCGTCGTCACCGCCTGCCTTCGTGACACAACCGCTCTCTCACTCGCTGTCTCTGTCTGTATCTGTTGTCTCTCTGTCTCACTCGCTGTCTCTGTCTCTGCTGTCTCTGTCTGTCTCTCTCACTCGCTTTCTCTCTATGTCTGTCTTTCTCACGCGCTTCTCTCTGTCTCTCTCTGTCTCTGTCGTCTTTCTGTCTCTCTCACTCGCTGTCTCTCTGTCTCTGTCTGTCTCTGGCTCTCTGTCTCTGTCGTCTTTCTGTCTCTCTGTCTCGCTGCCTCTCCCTGTCTCTGTCTCGCTGTCTCTCTGTCTCTGTCGTCTTTCTGTCTCTCTCACTCGCTGTCTCTCTGTCTCTGGCTCTCTGTCTCTCTCTCTCTCTCTGAGTGGAAGGACTGAGTGAGTGTGCTGAGCGGTCGTGTGAGAGCGATTGTGAGTACGTGTTTTCTCTGTCTATTTTGTGATTGCGGAAAATATTGTTGTACACAGTGTGTTTTCAGAACTTTCGGGGGTGTGAGGGGCACGGAAAGTGGGGTTTTTAGGGGTTTTGAGTGTGTGTTTGGAGCCCACCAGCGTTAGCTGGTCGGCGTGCTAAGCGCTAATATGGAGTATGTTCGACTGAGCAGGAAACACGGCTTTAATGTCTCGCCAACGTTTCCCTGCTCGGTGGAAAGTTGTGGTCTGGCTGTCGGTGACGTGGTGGGACACAGAAGCATCAAGTCAGCTGCTAGCATGAGCGGCGTGGTGGTTTTGTTTGTGGACAGCGTGGAAAAGGCGAACAGAATAATTGAGAAGGGCATCGTAGTGAACCATACGCTGGTATCAGTATCCCCTCTCTCAACACCTGCGACGAGGGTGACAATATCCAACTGTCCCCCGTTCATCAGTGACGAGGTGTTGGTGAGGGAACTGACCAGGTACGGGAAGATTGTTTCCCCCATCAGGAAACTCCCGTCGGGATGCAAATCCCCGCTGCTAAAGCACGTGGTGTCACACAGATGACAGGTGTACATGATCCTCAGCAGGAAGGATGAGGAGCTGAACCTGGTCTTCAGCCTAAAAGTTGAGGATTTTGATTATGTTGTGTTTGTGACATCAGGGGTCCTAAAGTGTTTTGAGGCTCATGAGTCATCAGAGGCTCTCAGGCCAAGAAAGGAACAGTTAAAAATGTAAACGAGACTCAGCAGGAAGACAAGCTCCCTGAGTCAGAAAACAGTATGGAAGATGAGGAGGATGAGGAAGAAGATTGTGTGGTAGACTCCCAACTGTCTGCCAAAACACAACAGGAAAAGGTGTATGGTGTGCCACAGATTAAGAAGTTCTTGCAAACTACAAAGAACATGAAGAAAGTCCAATTGTTGACTACTTTCCTGACAAAGAACTGTTTGTAAAGTCTGCTAGAGTTCAGATGAGCAGTAAAGGAAAGGGAGGATATACACATCAGGAAATCTACAGACTCAAGAAGATTGTGGTGAAAATCAGACCTGAATCACGATGAGTCTTCAGAGACGATATAAGACAGTCTGTTTCCTATCTGTACTATTATGTGTGTTTATCCTCACATCTCTAATAATGAGTGGTTTTAAAATATCCACATTAAATGTAAATGGAGCCAGAGATGTGAGGAAAAGAACATGTTTGTTTGAGCTGGTGAAACTGAAAGGTCTTCACGTGATGATGGTCCAGGAGACCCACAGTGACACCTTCAATGAGACGGACTGGAAGAGAGAATGGGACGGTGAGGTGGTGTTAAGCCACTTCACTACAACCAGTGGAGGAGTGGCGATCCTGTTCTCCAAGGATTTCATACCGGAGTCTCATATCGTGGAGGAGAAAGTGAAAGGCAGACTGTTGTTGGTCAGAGCCAAGTATCAACAGTTTACTGTTGTTTTTGTAAATGTTTATGCTCCGAACATCGGACCAGACAGAGTTCAGTTTTTAAACCAGCTAGACACAGTTTTAAGTCAATGGGGGCCAGAAGAGCATCTGTTTTTAGCGGGAGATTTTAACTGTACAGAGAAAGACCAGCTAGACAGAAACCACATAGAACCTCACTCTGCCTCAAAACGTGTGATGAAGCAGCTGATGGAAACACACACTTTAACCGACGTGTGGAGAGAAACGCATCAAGAAAGAAGACAGTACACATGGGCCCAAAGTATGGAGGGTTTTCTTTCTATGGCCAGACTAGATCGTTTCTACTGTTTCAGGCATCATTTTAGCATTTTTAAAAAATGTAAAATTCTGCCTGTGGGTTTCTCGGACCACTCCATGGTAACGTGTGAGGTTTTTATTGCAA